>JAAAKL020012066.1:0-13272 GCA_010016065.2 Carybdea cf. marsupialis auct. non (Linnaeus, 1758)
CGTAGCCGTTGCTCACCCGGAGCTCTGATTGAAATACTACCAACTCTATTCTTAAAAGCAAGTTCAGATCACATTCATCAAACGCTGAATCGAGATTTTAACCTTTTATTTATGGGCTGTCTGAAAGAATCGTAGCAATGGGCATATTCCACTGATCTATAAAAAGACTGGGTCGAGCAATCCCATTGTTTTCAACAGAGAAAAAGTGTGGTCACGAATACTAGTCCATAGAACTTAAAATAGCACGGGAAGGTCCGCCATATTACGTAGCATTGTTTACAATGGGGACTAAAATGGAGTCCAGCGACTGACCTCGCTTTGAGACGGAAGATGCTCCATCCAGTCTTTTTTAGAGATAAGTGGTTCGAAAGTAGTCGCAACACATGCATTGTCTACATTTCCATATGTTTTTCGTAGTGAATTGCAAGGACTGTGATG
Organism: Carybdea cf. marsupialis auct. non (Linnaeus, 1758); assembly: GCA_010016065.2. Classification (NCBI taxonomy): domain Eukaryota; kingdom Metazoa; phylum Cnidaria; class Cubozoa; order Carybdeida; family Carybdeidae; genus Carybdea; species Carybdea cf. marsupialis auct. non (Linnaeus, 1758). Next base: position 439 of record JAAAKL020012066.1, read on the forward strand.
TATGATTCACATACGATCACTAAGAGGGTCGGGAGGGGTGCTTTTAGAACCCTATATGGTTATATGTCAGCCTAGCCATACTTGTAATCCCTATTGAAGAGTGGATGTAGTCCCTCTAGCGTCTTATTTGGATACAGACGAAAAACTCGAGCCTACAATAATCATACCATAAGTATCATGAGTCATTAGTACAATGTTTCCATTAGACCCAGTATCAGTCACCGTGGAGTTATGCTAACGCATATTTCTTTTCAGCCCCTCTCCCTCTTATTCCAGCCGCCGCCTTATCAGGTGGTCCCGGTGCCTGGTTATTACATCCGTACCAATGAATTTAGGTACCCAAGAGTAAAACTAACATACCAAAAATGTACTACTATCGTTTGTAAAGCTATAATTTGGAATTTTTGCCCGGTAGAAACCGATTGTCGATCAATGTTCAATAGTCAAATGTTCACTTCCGGAAGTGGAACACCATAACATGGCCAGGTGGAAGATACAATTGCCCCATACTCGTTTCCGCATTAAAACACAAGGAGACCGATTGCTCTGTAACCATAAAGGGTTCACTAAAAAATAAGAAAGATGCTAAGAAAAGTTTTACATATTTTAAAAGATGATCGACATGAGAATATATCTTCAGAACCTTTACAATAGTCACGTACACAATACTAAAAAACGGGTGTCTTGTAATCAGGGGAACACATCAAAACCATGTGGTCCAATTCGATGACGATACAGATGGCAGAAAAAGTGGAAGCATAATGATATCAATATCCATATCCGTCTTTTCTTTAAAAAAAATAAAACTCGCGAAACTAGGTTTGCATCGTGAGGATATATCAGAAATTAAAGACAATGAGACTAGCCTAGTGTCTTATCATCGCTACATAAGATGTAACTACTTATGTCCAATTTTCTTTACCGTTCTTGGAACGTCGGCAACTCATGCATGTAAATATATGTATCCCTTGGGATGGAGAAAGCAAACATGCTAAACTTCGTTCTCTTGATGTCATCATAGCTCAAGCGTAACAAGAATTGACTAAAAGCAAATATGCCCAGGGGCCTTTCCGCTGCTTTCTCTCTCCTGTGACTGAGACTATTCACGCTCCCTATCTACCAATTCTTCCAGCGAATGTCCATGCACTGAAAACCTGAATCCATATTAGTAATACGACGTAGCTCTCGCTCTTAAAGAGTTGGGAGGGTTAAAATATTACCTGTCCGTGTCTTAGTACAAAACTATAGTTCCCCTTTCTATGTCCAGGACCGCAGCAACGATTTCCGAAAAATGTTTAAATTAACGAATATATTTAATTATGGCCACGTACAAAATATCTGGCCCGAAGTAGGAGGAACATTGCTCCCTGGCCTCTACAGCTGCTACGGCCCTGACGCTTGATGCGTTAGGACTTTCGTATCAGTGAAAGACTCAAATATTTTTATCGAATCATAACTTCAGAATATCCTTCAGACGTTACAAGTACTTGAGATTTCAGTTACCCTCAGTGATCTCACGAATAGTATTCTCGTTTCAAAACGTCCCAAAGGCTTTTTTCTTTCAGGAAAATCATACATACGTTTAGGATACATGCGTTTTCTTCATGTGCTGTTAACCTCCGCCTCTATGTTCGATTTTGTAGAGGTAGTGCACATGGGGTTGAATTTAGTTGTATTAACTTAGCAACTGTCGATTTTTTAACCCGAATATAGTGTACAAAGGAAAGCTTTCTCTTGCCGCGAGAGCTTTAATAAATGTCTTCTTTCTAAAACAGTAAAAAAAGCTGTCGATATGCTAACTAGTTCAGGGGCAGAAAGGCTTTCAGCCTACAAATGTAGTCAGGAGAAAAATTCTAAATTTTTTAAAGTTAAAAAAGGCTTCTCAACACCAGTGCTGCTTGTGATGGTACACGAAAATTTACTAAATCCCACGTCCCTAATTTGTGAGTTACTTGTTTAATTCATCCGTTAAAATTTCAAACAAAATAGTTGCTTCGCCACTAACAAGGGCTAGACGATTCCGATTCCTCTATTTTTCTCCTTTTCGCCTTCCGTTTTCGATGAGATCGAGACTTACAGTGGCTTTCCCATGCCTCTTCACCCAAAATAAGTCGTCCGTTACAAACATCACATTTATGTGGTTTATGTCTACCCAACGAACGGTGCCTATTGACCCGAGGCAAGGGCTGATACTTTATCTCCGAGCCAGTCAAAAAACATTTTACGATATCCAACGCTGGTCTAAGCACATCCTCCTGCCACTGCTTGGGGTTAGTTGTGCTGAGTTCATACACGTCGGGGGAAGAGGCTGATGGTCTCCCTAAAAATCGATTTTTTACCCATCCAACCTGTTTTCTCGCATATCTACATGTAGCTTGCACTAGTGACTTTCTACAGTCCTCAAATAGTCTGGACTTTTCATTTTCATCCTCTTCCTTTGAAATTAAATATGGATGAAACTCCTTAAATCCGATTGACTGAAAGATACCTTCTGTATAAAGGTTCGCTTCATTATCTCTAGTCCTGGATTCAACATATCTACTGTAAAAGTCAGAGATTTCATCTACTAATCCTCGGTTTATCATATCATCCACTCTGTCTGACAATCTCCTATTCAAGGTCTCAACCTCGCACGTCAACCATAATACAAGAACGTTTTTCAATCGAAGCGGGCCTCCAAGGAAGTCGGCACATTTCTGCGACTTTTGCTGCTCAAGGATCTCACTGTGGCAACGTCCGAATTCTTTAAAAATTTCCAAACTTCGAGAGATTTTCCGTGTATTGTTCGGATGCAGTTTTGAAGCCATTAGTGGGTCGACCTTTTTCAACTCTTCATACAAGGAATACTCTTCAAGAGGAATTTCGTCGCCTTTAGCATCCTCCGTTGTTTCAATATTTGTTCCCGAATCTCGAGAAATCATTGGCAGATTTGGAGTTTCGCATTTAGCAAACGCTGGACTTGCTGCACCACTGTTATCTTGCGAAGATACATCACTATAATCTATAGCTGTGCGTTTGTCTACCAAAATATCCCAAATCAAAGCTTCGATATAATAGTTGGTACCCCCTACAATGATTGGTATCTTTCCTTGCTCTGCCAGCTCCGAAATCAAAGGCAAGGCCTTGTTTCTAAAATCAACGACATTAAAATTTTCCAGTGGTGACACAAGATTTACCATATGATGTCGACATCTCTTCATCTCTTCTTTTGTAACCTTATTCGTTATGATATCCAGTCCTTTGTAAACCTGCATCGAATCAGCACTTATAATTTCCCCATTGATCTTCTCGCCTAATTCGATCCCAAGCTTAGATTTTCCAGTTCCGGTACTTCCGAGTATTACGATAACCGGGCATGAAAATGAGCCATAAGAAGAAGATTCCGCCATCATTAACACAAGCTCCAACGATGATGAGAAGAATTATAATGTATCAACGACGGCAAAGTGCTCTTCAACAAGATCTACGAGTGCATGTAAAATGAGAAATGTAATCAGCTTAACAGTTCAAATGTGATCACAACAGCACGAGGTGACCATAAGTGGGGCCATATTTTTATGACGTCGTTACATACTGCCGTTTTTCACCCCCCCCCCTTTCCCCCGTCACCTTAAAGTCGTCAAGAATTACCATAAATTCTATAGACTAAGGAACAATAGATGACTTAAATCAAACTAAAGCAATAGAGATCAAACAATTACCGGTTAAATTACGTACGCCATGTACGCCACAGAACTGCTACTTCAGGTACACAAATTGCAGAAATAAACAGTCCGTACGATAATGAGAAAAATATGAAACAAGTGACAAACAATTTTCAGAAGCAACGTTTTAGGTAAAATTGTCCGCTGACTCCCAAATGTTAAAGGCTACCAGCAATCTTAACACTAAAACACTTCTTCAGATGTCAAATGACAGTTCCCAAACATAACAGATGCCCATTTATTATGAAGCACATCCTTTTTATATCAACATATTGAAGATAACAATTATTGAGTAATTACGGGAGGGGATTCCAAAATTTCAATTCTTTTAGAAAGAGGTTTAGCGCCACATCTGAGTTGCGTTGCAACTAAAAACAGGTGATAAATGTAGGCAATGTAAGAAATATGAAAAATAAACACTGAAATACTACGGCTCCGATAGTTAAACTTCGAATGCCCATTAAAGCCTACCACTGCAAAATGCGATATGCAGCGGTATGTAACGTAGACAGTTGTAGTTGATCTTTTACAAAACCGTAGCCTCATATTTTATAAAACAATCGTTAGAAAAGGGCTATGTTAACTGACTCTTCTTTCTTCTTCAAAGCAATGCCTCCGATACCCAAGTGGGGGGACATGGCCCCTTCAATTAAAAAACCAAAGTCTAACACCGAAATTACACTATATAAAGACTAAAGAAATTGTTTTTTCAAAGTAAAAATTTCTTGTTACTAATATATATATTATTTCGCAATTTGGTAAGACACTTGTTGCCTCCAAAATAAGATTACCACAACAATTACTTACAAAAGCTGCCCCCTCCCCCCTTCCCCCAACAAATAAATAAATAAAAAAATCACACACTAAGACTTCGAAGCACGTTGGAGACTTTATAAAGCCACAGCTTCTACTTTAGTACAAAAAACCTATCGTACGCAGTTTTTAAGCTTGTTTATCACAGTCTAAACTCTCGGGATCATAGAAGGATGTATGAAGTATGCCTCCTGTGATTGCACCCTCTGTCCGGCATTTTATTTTGTACACTTACATTTGTTTCTTTGATTCATCGACAAGTAGTATTTTACAGTGGCAGTCAGCAATCAACCTCCAATAACTTTTCTTCAAAAATGAAATGAAGTCAGTAATCCATAAAAGATTAATAACAGTCGTAAAAAAAAATAATATCCGTATAAAACAGTGGTCACTTCATATCGATGGTTCACAATTTGGCTTCACCCCACCTCCTCTTATACTTTGCCATGTCCGCCTCTTGATTTCATAGATCATACTTTTAATGTAGGTATGTGCTTAGCACTACTTGCAAGGGCAACAACTTTATCAGCTCAGATGGCAAAGTACAAATATCGTACAACTGCATGTTCCTTCAACTTAATAAATGTTTTATAAACATAATAAAAAATAAACAACGCTTTTGAACTTGCTTTACTCAAGTGTTTTGGTTACCAAGCTAGATGAACTCTCAAGACTATTTGTTATCTATAGGTCAATTAGGTGCCATTCTATTCATTCATGCCTGTTTTAATATAAATTTAGTCAGAATACTCCAAAATAAGTCCTACGCTCACTGTGTCTGCTCAGTTAGATATGCTAAGTCTCGATTGCACGGGATTTATGATCAGTTACTTGATCTTTCAATGTACTTCGCTCTGAGTTGAACAATCTTAAGTCCACTTATGAAGCCTTCATGGGAGTGAATGAGTGTGGCAATCAACTTAAACGATAACATTTGCTGGTATGACGCCCAACCATCTTGCAAGTAAGAGCGGACTTATCCATGGAATCAACTGAAGCACTTTCGATTACAAACTAAAAATAAAATCTCGATGTATGAGTTACCCGTGCCGTGCTTTCAATTTAACTGAAGTCCTATAATCCATCTGCGCTCCATAGCATTTACCAGTTGATTTATGTTGCTGTTGCTGCCAACTTAATTAAGTACTATGTTATGAGCTTGGGAATGAACACAATTCCTAAACTTTGAAGAATTTGATCCTTCTAAGATGCACAACATCAATAAAAGACTCAACTCTCTATTACTTCTAAGCAATTTTTCTTCCACCTGCTATTCGAATATCGTTTTTACTGGCCAATAGAATATCAAGATTACTCGAAATGCGTATTTTCTCCCACTGCTCGTCGTCACTCAAAACAATTCTGTCGGCATTTTCTCTTGTCATTCTGTTTGGATTTCCCTATCATCCACCGTTCCTAATCTCAGTCTGCTATTCAATTACAATACAGTGAACTGCAGTAAGCACCTGCTCCTCCAATTCTGCAAACTCAAATGACTATTTGCTAGGGCTCTAGGACAAACAACTGTAACATTTTGGTAGAAACGTATTTTGGAAGGCTTCGCTGATATAGGAGAAGATTTATACTCGAGGCAAAATTTAGGGAAGGTATAGAATAAACTTAAAATATTCGACAGAAATCATTGAATACTTTCGCTGTTTCGCTGATTCAGGCGAACCGCTATTTTGTAGACTTTAAATTTGTGTGAAATTTGACGAAAAATGTAAAATGCGACCGAAGAAAAACAAAGTACGAATGATAATTATACTTCCATCTTTAAACTCTTACAGACGTATTGTTCAAGTTAAAATTTATCACATTGTATAACTTTTCAAGAGTGGGGTCACTTTGGAGGTGTTCATAAAGTGACGTCCAGGCGAATGGGGGGCAAGAAGGGGACCTTGGCCGGGCGGTAGAGTACCCAAAGAGGCAAGAGGCAAGAAGAAGTAAACAGGCGTAGACAAGAACACAAAAAGTAGCCAATGTATAAAGGGGTTGATGTAGAACATATGCAGAGGAAACAATCTCAAAAGATACGCCAAGACAACAGCATAAGAGGGAGAAAGAACGAAAGCAACAGCATACAAGTGGAGCTTTGTTGCATGCAAAATCTAATCGATCCTCACTTGGCATAGTACCATGTACAGTTAATATAAATCTTCGAGGATAAGAATAAAGGATCCCATAATGCACAGTGCACCCCTAAAACCTGCCGAATGGCACCTGACAGTGAACCAAATAGGATCCCCTCCCAACTATTTAGGTGGAACATAACAAGGGCATGAGATTTGTGTATTCGTTTTGGATGGTATTTCAGTTTCCTTTCTCTGGGATGCAAGTCACGTCTCAAATAGGCATCATTTTTACGTCTGTGCAGAACGGATGAATTTATTTCCAGTATCCTAAATAAACTGTCCACGTTTACACCTTCCTAAACATATGCCATGCCATTCCAATCCTTCATTCCTATCCCCAAAATGTCATTCTCCAAACTGAAGCTCAGACCTTAGGTATCCTCCTACATTCTGTGGATATGTTAATTCTTACGATAAGATAACCATCTGAGGCTCAATGTAATCGAGTTTTTGGTTCAGTGCTTGAAAAGTCTGCTTCCGTTAAGTGCTGGTAATCATCTCACTGGATCTACAAACCTTATCGTCTTTTAACACTTGGTACCTTATTCATTCATGGTAAAAAAATTCAAGCACTAATAGTTTAGAAAAGAATACGCGAAATCAAGAGCTGTCTATCCTTTGAAAGAGATGCCTTCCAAAACCACTACAGTTTATTGTTAATGTAATTATTTTTTTGATCCTGTCCCCCATACGGTCTTGTAATATGATTATGTCCACTTGGAATGTAAAAGCAGTCCCATTATGGCTTCCTATATGCTCGACTCATTCCAACTCTAAATGCCGATAGTTTGAACGTGTATCCTTTACGACATAGATATCCACAATACAGACAAAATCGAGGTTAATGGGGACTCAAAAGAAGCGAGACCAGCGTAATTTCCACCTCCACTTTTCAACAGATTTGTAAACTATTACGCAAAAGGCTTTTTTCATTCAGTCTAGAGCTGGCAGCATTTAAAGGACAAATGTCTTCCCTTATCTTCATGTTTTGTGCCCAGATCGCTTTAATCCACCACCTTCGTTGTGAAGTAACCCGCAGTATTCTGCCTTGAAATTCTCGATCAATGGGCTCTGCAGTCAGAAAGATTACCAACAACACCTGTAATTGAAGGCTCTCTGAAGTTAAGAAAATACTCGATCAAAAAATATATCAACTGAGTTGTTTCATCTTCGATCACCGACTTGGCTCTTCGTACTCGATTACAGTGGTGAAAGCGAATTAAGTTAATCAATGTTAGCCTTTAAAATGCAGTATCCAACAATCATTCAACATTGGTTTCTAGATTATTTGGTATCCGGTGAGCACTCCTAGTCAGAATCCCCGTGATGCATCGTAATAAAGAAGTAAGCCCTACCATGCGATGTAATGATTCAAACAGACTGTCACTGCTAGCTCCGAGCTATTCTCATCCTCATGAATCTAAAGGTCGCTTTTTAATCATGCCAATAACAGTCTTAATGGCAGGAGTCAGTTTATCGTGTGCAGGTCATCATGTCACCGCAACCAAACAAACTGCCGTTGTTCTGAAATAATCATTCGGGCAGCTAATGGAAGTCTGATTTTAGGTTATTCACCACGAGCATAATCAGTTTTCAACAATTAAATATAAATAGTAATAAAGCACAGGGAGTAATATTAGCGACATGGAAACAAGTAACGACGATCCTTTGTAAGGTAAAAGATACAAATGAATGGTTGCTATATAAGCGTAGACTTTTTACCAGTCAATTTAAAGCTAAGTACAATAATATAAAAATGCTTAACATGAAAAATTATTGGGGGGGAGGGGGTCTTGAGTCAAAGACTTGCATGTGAACGTTTTAGTACTTGACAGACTCCACAGAATCGATGGGGAATGAAGTTTTGCAGTGGGGTCAAGAGAAATGCCAATTATGTCATAGGGGAAAGTCCACGAAACCAACCTTAAATCTGCTGAGCTTCCTACCATTTTAAAATTCTGTCATCAATACATAGATTCTACACGAATTTAAAACAACAGAAGGCATGTCGAATTCTAGTTTATATGTCAAATAAGGAGGTTTGCATTTAAATGTTACGGACAAAAAATCAAAATACAACGTAGTACCAATGCAATTTACATTTAACTTCATGTTTCAGTTGAGGAGTGGCCACACAGGTCGGACAGAAACACATGAAGTGACGGATCTATCCATGTGCCATAGTTTGCCCAGGTCTTCTCTACAATGACACAAGCTAGAATCCCTGAAGCATAGCAAGACTTAATCACTGATTGTCTCTTTCACCAATCTTAGTCTCAGCAACTACGTTATTCCTCACAAATATTAGACTTTTTTGATGGTTAATGCCTCTCTTGCTCAAAACACGAAAAGGGCTAACAACTATGTCTTGCTTTTGTCCTGCTTTGATTCCTAGAAATTCTAAAGAATTGCCTTTCTGTATTATGGCTCTGCGGCACAAGCCTTGTTAATAATATCTGACATAACAAGTATCTTTCACAGTAAATAAGGATTAAAGAAGTTTGTATTGGGTATTTACAGGCGAGTTTTCAAAACAGCTCCATAATATATGACAACACACTTTTGAAATTTAAGATTTTTTTTAGTTCACCCTACTCAAGGCCGAAGCCACTACTAGGAACGGGGTTACTTTCCCCCTTCTATCCATGTTATTGATTCTCTTTATGCTTGCAGTCCCCTCTCTGTCCTTTCTCTCGAAGCATAGTTTCCCACTTCATGAGAGCAGATAACAGAGCACAGTGGTAGGCAAGCTCATGGTCGGCTCGAACCCTCTGACTGTGAGCCTGACACTCTACCGCTATGCCACTACTGTGTTGATACACTCCAAAGGCATTAGACATATCTTAACACTAGCTAAATACCTAGCTCTCACTACAAAATGTCCAGTCAGTCACGTCAAGGGTCAACCTGTTTACGTCCTTGTAGTTTAGTCATCCCCAAAATAGGACCTTGAAAAGATGTCCAAAACAACTATTGTTAAGAAATGGTTTCAACAATTCAATAAATGTTTTAAGTGCCTATTTTGTTTTGTGTACTATAGAGTCGAATATTACCAACTGCTTCATAAATGACCATGCTCCATGCATGCTGAAAATGCTTCATAATTGTACCCGCTCCATACATGCTGAAAATGCTTCATAATTGTCCCCGCTCAATAAATGCTGAGAGTGCTTCATAATTGTCCACGCTCCATGCATGCTGAAAATGCTTCATAATTGTCCACGCTCCATGCATGCTGAAAATGCTTCATTGTAAGCCCCTTCACCATTATCCCTATGCCCCCAATCATTTGACCTTTCATTGGTGCTTAATATGTTGCAGTCTTCGTACCAAGTTTAAGTGCAAGTTCCTCTCGGTTACCCACTCCCCAACACGTTTCCCCTGTGAGAATACCCCACACATCTTGCCAACTTGCCATGCTGAAATTGGGGGGCATCACCTCAAAATTGTGACTTGCATAATGGTACCCATACCTCCTAAAATCCCATAGACGTCTGATTAAACAAGTATGCTTCCACTATCTCTGCCAATACCAAGTTGGATGTAGATTTTCCCCCTACAACCTTCTGATCTCTCAATGTTCCTGCACGTCATGTGCAAGCTAGTCATATCAAATTTGGGTAAAACCAACAAGCTTGCCGGTCTAAGGTTATTCTTCGCTTGATTTCAATTTCTTTTGAGGCGTTGTCCGGGTAAATGCGTTGGCCGAGTTAGATGTAGTGGTCCACAGTTTCAATTTCGTTGTCGTTTATGAACGCTTGGTTGTTTTTGATGGTTGCTCCATGTTTGTATTGTCCAGTCTAGCTTTCTGAATAATTTTTCAAGGCAGGCTGAGAAGAGTTTGGGAAAGTATACGACGCCTTGTTTGACTCCTCTTTTAAGTGTGAATGGTTGGAGTCCGTGTGTAGACGTATGAAGGATTTTGCGTTTTGCGATTTTCTCAGACCAGCTTGTTACTTTGGCTGATTTTCGCCTAAGACTTTAGTGATTCTGCTAGTGATGATCATGGTAAATAGTTTGTAGGTAGTGTTGAGCAAGCTGATAGTTCTATACTCAAAAATGTTTTTTCGATCACTTTTCTTGCGGAGTAAGATTGGAATAGCTTCATTCCACCCTTTTGGGACTTTGCTCTGAATGAGGCATTTATTGAAGATTATGTATCCTTTTATTAGATCGCTAGTTACGTTGCCTGGCCCTGGAGCTTTGCCCTCTTTGGATTCTTTCAATGCTATTCCGATTTCCCATGGTTCGATTGGTGGGAAGTCGTCAAGATTGTATTCTGCTTCAGTCTGTATTTCGTCTGGATGATAGATGTTGGGTGAGTATAGGTTTTCGTAGAATTCTCGACTACGCTCGATTATTCTGTTTCTATCTCTTATTATAGTCCCACCCTCTTCGTTTTCTTTGTTTAACGATTTCTAGTTTTGCTGTCATTGCTGTGCAGATTTTGCGAACGTTTTCACATTGTTACATGCGAATGGTTTTGTGCAGTTCGTCAGTTTCGATTTTGTCTCTGTTGCTGTTTTGAGGTTTTTACGTTTTTTCATTAGATTCGTGGTTTCGTCTCCAAAATTTTGTGGTTTTCATGGAACTGGCTTTCCATTTTTCCCCTGTGGAGACCAGAGGTTCCATGATACGTTGTTGATGACGTTAATCTCTTTTGTCACATTGCCGGTTTCAGCTACTTCATTTTCGAGGTCTTAGTAGCAAACTTTGAGCTCTACTTGGAATGATAGAATGTTGGCCTCTGGTATTAGGAGTGGTTAAGGTTTTGAGCGAAAGAGCTTTCTTCTTTCTCTCTGAATACCCAGGTCGACGTGACATCCGAGCATTTTGTAACCACTGCCAGTGTTGACATGATTTAGGGTACCAACATCTTTGAAGAATGGTTGTTTAGATGGGTTGTTTTCGAGGATGTAGTCAAATTCATTTTTCGTCTTGTAATCTGGTCTTCTTCAAGTGTATATTTCGTTTTTGTCCTTCTTGAAAACTGTGTTAAATTTTTGAAGTTTCGAGCGATCGCAAAGGTCACTAGATGGTGTTCTCTTTCGTTTCGATCTCCATAGCTAAACAATCCTAAGCATTCTTCTTTCAACGTCAAACTTTTGCGTTGAAATCACTAATTAGTATTGTGAACTGAGTTTCGGGTTGTAGTCCTGTACTGAGGTCATCGTAAAAGCTGTCGAGTTATTCTTGAGACGAGAGTGATGTTGGTGCGTGATGATCTTCAATTTGTATCGTTTTAAAATTTAAATTGTCATGGAAACCACCCTCTCAGAGATGGCATTGAATGCTTCAATGTTTCTACTGAACCTTCTGTAGACCAGAAAGCCTTCTCCTCTAGATTTCTTTTCTTTGCCTCTGTTATAGAGTATATGTTTGAATCGAAGTTCAATGACTTTCTCGTCTGGTCGTCTTATCTCGCTAACCCTAACCTGGCAAGCATTCCGCAGAGGGAGTGCAGTCTTCAAAAAGAAAGACTTCCCTCTCGTGTTGAAGCGCAGAGTGTGCGACCAGTGTATAACACCAACAGTAACATACGGTGCAGAGGCGACTGACCTAACTCTCCTCTCCATACAGTGTCTTCTTATTCCATGTCACGGGATTTGACGATTTGGAAGACCTCTCCAATTTCTCCTGTCATGTACACCTTCTTCCACCAGTCCAGTCTGTCTCATGTCCTCCTGGGCAGTCCTAAGCACCTCTTCCTTGGTCGTCCTTCTTCCTAGGGTTTCATCCTCTCTTCTGCAATGAACATGACCAAACCATCTTAATATACTTGATTAATCACGTCCCTCAGTTCCATAATGCCGCATCTTCTTGCAACTTCTTCACATATTTCTCCAGGTGACTCAAAATGCATGACAATGTAGCGTAAAAGATTAGGAAGGCGAGAGGATTGTTGATCGAGACAAATGTGGGTGTATGCCCTTGATATACAGTCCCCAAGTCTCTGGTACCTCCAAAGCAGCATGATGGGTGCAGTGGAAAACTTTTTACTGTGATACGGACTCTGCCATCCCAGCAACTTGTGTTGTGCTTGGCCACATTCCTCGCAGTCAACACTGGCCCATCCTGATCACTACTGGTACTAAAATACCAATAACTTGTTCGTAAAAACATGACGGGTAGTTATAGCAAAATTCTTTATATTTCTTAGCTTTCGACGTATTCTTACATCA
>JAAAKL020012067.1:0-13272 GCA_010016065.2 Carybdea cf. marsupialis auct. non (Linnaeus, 1758)
TTTTAGCACGATCTAGTATAGACATAGCACATAGCCGCAAGCTCGTGCTATGTCTACCTTTATACATCCGGCCCCAGGATTCAGTATCGCAAGACGACAGATCATCGAAAAGCGGATGCACTCAGCCGTCCACCTGCTGGTGATGACAAGATCTTTGATAGGGAGGAGAGTAAGAGGATAATAGGGACACAGTTTGTGCGATCAGAGCACTGAGTCTACAAGTCGAGCCACTCGATAGCAATCTCCTGGTGAAAAAGTCTGAAGAAGATCCAGACATTACTACAGTCAAGCGCTGTGTACGCTAAGCCCGACCGCCAAAGCCAAAGTATGCTCAATACGAGTAGGAAAAGTTCAGAAACCTGTCATGATTTCTAAGCATCTAAAGAGGAAGCTTACCCCTTTGATCTATAGTTGTGATTCCAGAAAGTCTGAGACCACCAGTTCTAGAGCTTTTACACCTTGGACACATTGGCATGGAAAAATGAAGCAGCTTGCAAGAACTGCTGCGTAGGCCTACTGGCCTGGCATAGATAATGCTATAGAAGCTGTAAGTTGCCATTGCCAATCGTGTGCAGAACATCAGAAAAAGCCACCACAGCCAGCAACTCACCCTTGGATGCTACCAGAGAGATCGTGAAGTAGGAACACATTGACCATGCTCCAATACATTCGTACACCAACATCCTGTGGATACTCACCAAGCGAACTCCTTAATGATCGTCAACTCAGGACACGTTTGGATGCTTTATTACCATCACCTGCACATATTGCTCAAGGGAAGCAGACACGACTAGCAACAAAGTCACAAATTCAGGAATCACCCGAGTCAGTAGATAAGCTTACTCGTAACTACCAATTCTGTGACCCTGTCTATGCTGAGTACTTCTGTGAGTACTGCAGTTGTCAGAAAAAGACTGGGCACCAGATCAGCCAACGTGAAAGTCATTCCTCGGGGTCCTACATGGAAACTTCACTGGGAGCAACTGCATCCACGTTACATCAACGAGTACGATGTTCGTCCAGCAGAGGATATCTCAGCAGACAGCAGCTCTAACACAGAGGCAGAGATAGTGTTTCCACCCCCGACCAACCAATGGAAATAATAGAAGACCTGCAAGAGCAAAAGTCTAGCCACCTGCGTCCATGCACAGAATTCCTAATCCAGAGTATGGACCAAACAACCCACGTCCTTCCAAACAAAAGGCAAAGGCAAGGACGATGACGTCACTCTAATACAACGCTTCCAAGGGACACGTTCAGGCTCAGTTGGGAGGTGTGATGGGACTGCCTTAATTTGACTTGTCCAGGCAACAGCACTATTTAATCTGGATTGTTCTAGAAAATTATGTAGTTTTCAAGAACATTCTGTAATCTTCCAGAACATTCTAGAATGTTCTGACAGGTTCAATAGGATTCTAGACCAATTCCAGAAGTTTCTATAGAACACACTAGAGATTTCCGGAATGTTCTAGAATATTCTATTACTTTCTAAGGATTTTTGTATAAACAAGACGAATCGTATATAAAGCAGGAAAGTAGGTATTTAGGTAACTTTCATCGAAGCAAGAAACAAACACTGTAAATAGAATAATTGATTCTCTGTTAATAGAATATCCGACATTAAGCAACCATCACCTCTGTAAAATACAACAAGAATAAGTCGAAGTGAACTATCCTAGTCAATGAAAGCAACTGACGTTAAGTGCATTAACCGCGTGGTTTAGACGGTAAGATCCTGTCAGCTGCGCTAATAGCAGGAAAAGTAATTACATTTTGGGTAAAAGAAAACAGAATGGCAGTTATTCACGGGTGTAACGCAGAGATTACTCATTACTACCTTTGACAGTGGACGCGCTGACATTTACTTGGGGATTTCAAATCGACCTTGAACCTGTCTTCCCTAAAGCTCTTGAAAGTATCATAAACAAACGTAAAGAAAACCTGCGCTGGTTGTTGTCTTTTACTATAACGATACAATTTTGAAAGTTACAACTATTGGCAGTAAGTCAGGCCTACAGCCTCCTAGGCACTGAATGGTCAGATGGTGCACCCGAACGTCCTTGTAAACACTGTTATCTTATACAACAGTTACATGTGAAGATCACAAAGCGCACGTAGTTGTACAGTCTGCAAGAAAAAAAGGTTTATCAATTCATACCTTGTAACGTTGCAATCTCGTCCTGCAGTAGATCAGTTGACAAAAGGTCAATGTGATTTCATAGATTCTACGCACCGTAACCCTCCATGTTGTCCTCTCAAAGCCTAGAGTTCCAAGTTTGATTAAGATAGAATAATTTTTGCCATCGGACGTCATCTCGTTATACTCATAGGTGCTTCTCGGTATTAACGACGTCGAACGAAAGTTTTGTCGGAGGGAGAGCACTGTCTCTCCTTGCTTGATTGTTCATGAGCCTCATTACGAAATCAGTAAACCTTAGTTCCCAGGCGTCTTAAACAATGGCTGAGAAATGCATTCAGGGAGGTCAAATCCAAAAGTTGCCTCCGTAGTTTTTCGTTGTTGCAGTTGTGCTCCTAGATTGTGAAACAGAGAATACGATACTTCGTGTAGCAGTCACCAATTGGAATCTGCCGCCGTTATCTGATACATGGAGAACAGTAGGGTCTCTTCAGCCAGGTCTTCTGCAAAATGTTCTTAATAGATCATCTTACGCCTGCGTTTTATAAAGAAATTTCATAAAAAAAGGCGATGACACTCTGATGAGCATGAAATTGAGAATACGTATATTTTATTGTTAAACGAAATCACCCATACATTGCATTTCCCAGGGGAGGGGAGTGGCCCCATGCGGACATATTGAGACAATAGTCGCTATTGCCTAGGAAAAGAATTTCAGGAGAACTTCGTGCCTTCTTGGAGAATTCTTAACAAATTTTCTTCATCATCGAATGCGATTCTCTAAAAATACTAGTTGTCAAATATGGACTTAATACAAGTAACAAAAAATGTAGAATCTGTAAAGAATCACCAATTCTCTGCTCCAAACATATTCTTGTTATTTCCCAATATCAAGGAGCATGTCTTGTTTTGGGTTAATTTTAAGAAGCAAAAGTTAAAATCCAGGATAAAGGATTCCAAGCAACAGTGTCGATGTTACAAAAACATCAGAGAATATTCTTATCATAAATTATCTATCGTGAATGAACAACAACAAATTTTGATAACAACATTTGCAGTTGATAACCAGTGATCAGGTTTCTTTGATGCCCAATGTCTCTGCTAGTTCCTAGTGCAAGTAGTTCTACAGTTTCCTACCCTTCCCTTACACTCGCATCTTTCAGAACATGCCTACACCTGAGGGTGCCTTATAGCCTTATCATAAATATGAATTATTATTGATTGCAAACAGTAGAAAGTATGCCAT
Organism: Carybdea cf. marsupialis auct. non (Linnaeus, 1758); assembly: GCA_010016065.2. Classification (NCBI taxonomy): domain Eukaryota; kingdom Metazoa; phylum Cnidaria; class Cubozoa; order Carybdeida; family Carybdeidae; genus Carybdea; species Carybdea cf. marsupialis auct. non (Linnaeus, 1758). The sequence continues at coordinate 3,384 of JAAAKL020012067.1, forward strand.
TTTAGACTTTATTAATGTTTTGAGACATGCTGTTTACCATGTTGTAAAGAGATGTAAACAACTTTAAAACTGTGAAGGCAACTTGTGTATAAATAGCAATCTTGTGGATAAGCAGATCAGGAAGAATATTGGTTTCTTTAAGCTGTCGCCTTACCAACAAGTCTTCCCTCAAGAGTACAACGCCGTGTAGAACTCGGGATAGAAAAAATTAGTATGAAGTACGGGGTCAGAACATCTTCTGCCTTTCACCATGTAAGTTTTAAGACATAAAACGATTCAGGGGTCCTAGTTCCGCCAATGTAAAAGCATTTGCCCTACTATTACTAATTAAACCTTTCCGTTTTATTGTAGTGTTTTTAATCTTTTACACGGGAAGTCTGTATTATAAAAAACTTTCAGTATTTTGAGAATGCACACATATTATTCATATTATGAAATCCTCACAACCAAAGGCAATTTATGTAGTAACTGAATCCAAGACAAAACGACACAGCTTCCTATTAATGCATTTAGTGGTTCAAAACTGTACATCTGTGGTATATAGTTCATATGGAAAAATTAATTGTTTTGCAACTTTTCTTTCAAATTATACATTATAATACTATGTTCAAGATCATGACATGAGCCCATAGGATAAAACCCGCTATTATCAGAAATGTCGATAAATGATATTTTTCAACTTTTTTGGATTTTGTACCCAAAAACTATTTAATCGTTAAGTACTCCTGTAACGTATTTGATTGCTTCCCTCTAGCAACTCCATAATTCTTTGGAAAATCTATTACAGAGCCAGAAATTAATAACAGAAAATCAAAGAGAAGGTCATCTGCCAACTCAGTTTGTTACCCAATATAGACAGCTTTCCTACACATACGTAAGTGGTGGAGTCATCGGTATTAACTGGTAGCTTGAAAATATTGATCAAGAAAATTACTGATAAAGAGGAGAATGAAATTAGGACTGAAATTAGGACTGAAATTAGAACAATTCTTTGAGAACAACAATGTTGATGGGATAGCATAAAAAGACCTTCCAAAGTAGGGCATCCATGATTATCATTCAGTAAGAAATGGATTATTCAGAATTATCCTTCAGGACATTATTTATGATGCTGCGGGAAAAAAATGGCCACCAAAAGGAAGCAAACGGCAGGAGCTAATATCGAAAGGGAAGATCCTGACAGCAGAGCTGCTTGCTATGCATAAGGCGACCATCATTTAGGTTATTGAAATGAATATAAAAAAAACTATGAGTGAATTGACAAAATCAATGCCGGTGTTCAAGTAATTAAGTCTTCAGCAAACTTGCAGGAGGGTTTGTTTTTTTTAAATAAGAACCTTGCCATTTTGGAAAAGAACATCAATATCCCGAAAAAAGGGAAATGGAAGCAATTTTTGAGTTCACTTGTTCAACGTATCCTTCCTTAATAGTTATTGATGAAATGAAGAAGAAAGTTAACGACATTGAAAGCCGTTCAAGGAGGATCAACATACGAGTTTCTGGTAAACTGAGACGGAAGGACAGAAATGGTCTGCAAAAGAGAGAAAATAGAAGACGTAATTAGGGCCAAGCTTAATTTGGTGCCGAAAACATCCTCTGTGGAAGCGCGCATCGAATAGAATGAGAACAGGTGACAAGAGTCGTGCAATCACTGCCAAGTTTTTAATCTACAAAGGGTCGTGAAACAATCCTTAAGATTACTCACAAACTATGAGGACTAAATGTACATGTCAAGACTTCTCTAATACAGGAATGGAGAAGATATGGCAACTTTTACCAAAGGTAAAGAGACCTAGACAATCAGGTAAATTTGCTATCCTTAATAAGGATAAAATTATATCATATCAAAATTTAATTACCTTTACATAAATTGATATTTTTCTTATAATTAATTATCTTAAGTTTTAACAGTAGCGAAAATAGCATCTCACTGCTTCAAAACGTGATAAATTACTAAGACAACCTTTAGGAATATGTGCGCCAGGATGAAACAAAGTGACACAAATGATGCTTCGCTTTACAACGTAGACTCCCTGAGCTTCCTTATAAGAAAAATAAGTAATTATAATAATAGAGTATCTATATTGTTCTCAGATGTACGAAGCTTGGATCATTACAAGAATGTGATGGTCATATTACATTTTGAAATCGAGGTTTTAGAAAGTCTTCTCTACAAAAGAAGGCCTTGGCATAAATAAGAATAGACTTGATATACCAGGATATGCACCAATATCAACGAGTAAAAGAAAGAAAGGCCTATGTTCCTACATCCATAACCAGTTAAAATTTTAGGTAACGTTTCGGTACTTCAGTAAACTTCTTCTTGTATTGCTTTGTAAAAATACTATCAGTAAATTATAAAGATATTCTGCCATGTAACATTGATCGACTGCCAAATGGCGACTATGATAACTTTATCACTTATGCTGATCAAAATCCGCTATTTTTCTTTGCATAAGAGTACTAACAACTTCAAAGGATACCCTGTCTGCAAAGTTGGCTGATTTGAGTGACAGGGAAAAAAGCTGGAACGAATTGACACTTCTACCTGATGTTAAAATGTTATGATGTTAATAAATCTTATCAATGTTTTGTAGACGAACTTTCTGACTTATACAATGACAGATTAAAAACTGCACACAGTGATTCAGACCAATGCTTTCTGTGATTGACTCCTATTGATATGAGATAACCAAGTGGCTTCCTAAACGTTTACAACCTGTACTCGACCTTTATTCAGAAAATTGTATGAAGGACTCATTCACTTTTTGCTAAATTCGCACAAACCCAATATCTCTGTCCTCGGGATAATTTTCTGTGTTCTTTAGACCTCAGTAACTTGTTTACAAATTTCCCCTTAAACATGACAATTAAGATAAATGCCGGCGTATTGTATCGGGGAGTGGCCATACGTCTACCGTTCCCTGAGAAGGTGTTCATTGAATTAATGACGGTGGCGACATGTGGAGTTGAATTTAGCTTTGAAAATGAGATGTACCGACAAAGGAATGGGATAAGCATGGGCAGCCTCTTGGGCAAAGCGCTGGCTAACATCATTGTTGGTTTTTATGAATTTCATCTTTTTCAACCCTCCTCGAAACCTGCTGTCAATTTTTGATACGCAACAAGTTTCACCAGGCGTTAAATTTCACCTTTGAAAGGGAGGTTAACAACTCCTTAACGTTTTGGTGGAGAATGATGGCACTAAATTCGTAGCCCTTGTGTACAGGAAACCTACATTTTTGGTCTGTACATTTCTTAGACCTCGTTCAGCCTCAAAACACACAAGGTGAACCTCATCAAAAACTTGGTTCATTGTGTACTCATGATTTGTTCAAAGGAAAATTACCGGGAGAAATCGATTTACTAAGGCCGATGTTTCTATCCTACGGCTTTCCCGAAGATGTCGTCGATTTTACCACCAAGGTTAAATAAATTATCACAGTTTTCTAGCGAAAGACGTTTTGGGCCTAGGAAATGTCATGTCTATTTATAACTACCATGACATGGAAACGTTTCGCTTCGACTCCAAAACTATATCAAAAGGACCGTAGGAATATCTTTTGGTGCTATGACCCCACGCTTAGTTTAGGACAATAACAAAACGTTCTCAACTAACGACAAAGACCTGTAATTCCCAAAAACAGCAGCATTGTAGTCTACCCATATTCTTTCCAGAAGGAGGCTGGCTATGTCGTCCGAGCGAATGTCAGGTTGGTTGACAGAATTAAGCAGTATACTCCGCCCTGTATTCGCCACACATAAGCTCCTAAAAGGAATCAACCACCGTCGCTGAAACGAGGCTGTAAAGCAAAACATATCAATACTTCTTGCGAAAAGGCGCGTACCAGGTCGAGACTAGCTCTTTTTATGGACAAAGAAGTCCCTATTGTCGAGAAAAATCCCTTCGTGACGACTTTTCATCATACCCTCCGTCATCTTCCAACTATCATAACCTTCATGTCCTCCTTTCTTCTACTCATTGTTCTGCAGTATTTAGAAAGAAACCAAATGCAGTCTACAGTTGCTGCAACAGCATAGCCGATTTTTTAGTTAATTTCACTCTCCACACCCTTGACCATAAACCAGACCGCCGCAAAGGAGTCTTTCGTTGTAACTCCACCGGTTGCAAAACAAATCAATCAACTCCAAATGGCAACAAATAACATCATTTTTGCAAAATGAAGCGAGATATCAAGCAACATCTTTGGTTCAAATCTTCTAACTTGGTTTACCTAATACATTCTCAAAAATGCGGAAATATTCATACCCTAATACCCTGCCAATCATAGATTTAAGAGGTCTAGAACGAGTAAAGCGTCACATGACGCATGGGAAGTATGTGCACTAAAGATGGTAGCATCATAAGGTGTAGAAGTTCTCACGCGAAATGAAAAACAATACAGAAAGTAAACAAACGCTCGGAAGAGAATGAAAAAGCTGGTAACTTCTTCTGCAGCAATTTTAGTCACAGGCAAATACTTGCAGTGAAAATAGATCGTAACCTGATACCGGGCATGTAATACTAAACACAAAATGTGTTGACAAAAGAATAGCGTTAAGAAAGTCACGAAACGGCTTGGGGAATATCTGTCTGCAGCAATCTGAGCTTCTCGAAGGTCCTATCAGGTTCTGTCGAGTATTTGTTTAGATTTTGGAAAATCAGAGGTTGACATTCTTGTCGAGGATGATTTTTGCGCAGGATTCAGTTGTACAACCGATGTGTTGAAGCAGATACTCTCGAAGACACCTATCGGGTATTTGTACCACCTTTATTACAGAACCTGAAGGCATAGTAAGGTGGCCATGTTTTTTGAAGTTACACAGAGACTTGTGACTTTCGCGCTGTGTGGTGCTGTCACATAGAGTATCAAATCTACTAAAGAAATCGAGGTAACACACTTGACTACTACCATGTCCATACGTCGATCGTTGAAACCAGCTACGTAGAACAGAACATCGTCTCTCCGTTCTGTTGAGGATTTTAGCATTTCTACTATTTCCTGCTCGTATAGTGTTAGCGCTTGGAGAGTGTCAGAAACTTCATCTTGGACTAAACAATTCGCAGAAGCTGGAGCTTCAATAAGATTTCTCTGCAGAAGGGAACGAAGAACCCGTTTAAATTGAAAAGCGATAGCATTGTTCCAGCCCATTCGTTTTCTAAGGATTGCCGAAGACAAAAAGCTTTTTGTACAATTGTACTCCAAACTTTGCTTGTTGAGAAGATTTACTACAGATGTTGGATATATGGAGCAGATATACGGAATACGACCAAGAGGGTCTTCCTTGGCCCTTCGATAAGTGGACAACCTTTTGCTCTTTCCAGCTTTTTAGGTAATCAGTCGCTTTGTTGACGTTTAGGTTTCAACATCGTAAATGTTTTCCCGTGCGATAGGAGACTTGCCAAACCGAGAGAGAGGTTATAGCTTATAGTGATCAATACAGCTGTAGGCCTGCCCCCAGAACCTGGAAACTCTTGTTTTCTAACTTGCGTCAGGATGATGTAAAGGTTTTTATAAATCGGGTAAAGCGAGGCAAGATTAGGTTTGCATCTATTCATCGAACTAAGGTTGGTTTTCCTAAATTTGACTGTCGAAATTCAACATTAAAGTTTACAAAGTTTTTGTCGCGTTACTAGTTATGTTTGCATTTTGATGAGAGAAAGTGAGTGAAATCACTAATGTGAGTTTACAAACTATCGGTTGTATTACTGCAGATGCGTGCACTTAATCAGACATACAGGCAGAGGAGTAACAGTTATGTATGTACATTGAACCAGTAAATTAGGCATGTACTCGGTATTTGCTCCTGTCTGACATTAGTAAATGGAAAAGTTTGTCAATCCACTTGTCAGTATTTATATAGATGTAGATATTCTCTCTATATATATAGCTATCTATTCATATAACTCTATTTTACCAACCTTGTCTCTATTGAAATTACGAGTCGTTGTTGAGTATAGAAATATTAATGAAGCGTAAGGGAGAACCGTGAACCTGCTGAGTCTTCTATGAGCAGTAATCTGCAACCTTCACAGTCACTTGTAACGCAATCTCTCTGATTTAGTAGGGCAAGATCACGACGATTCAGTCAAGGTTAAGTTAACATAGTCTGCATGTTACTTAAGATTCTGATAGTAAGGGCAGAATAAGAAGCGAATGCATTTTTGAAATCAGACATTAGTTATTCCTAAAAGAGAATCTGCTGGGGTTGTCAGATCTGATATTTTTCAACATGCACGGTGTGCAATTAGGTGTCTGATATGTTCATAACACGGATACGGTTGGATATCAAGATATGTTCTACACATCACATTTTGGCAACAGTAATGTCACGTCTCGCCCATATTATTCAGGAACAGCTTAATTTTTCTTAAGCCCGTAATTGCTGTTTATTGTGACTGTAAGGCGTCGTCACTGTATGGGTTAATTTGAGTGCAATCACGTACTAGTGAAACGATATTTTCCTGCCAGTTTCATCAAGGTCCGCGCTTTTTGTAGAACAATAGTAAGCTGAGAAATATTGTGGCATAATAGACGATGATTCTAGACGAAATAAACTGCAATGTTTTAATTTAGAGCTACGATTTACACCAACTTGCTAGAAAGACTGTTGTGGGTTTCGATCCATTTCTGCGCGCCTTCTATACCTTATGGTGATACCATCTTGATTCCCCATGCTCACCACACGGAGAACAATAAAATCAATGAAAGCCATTAGTCTAGCGACGTCTATGGTTATAACCTGACATGGTATTCTATTTAAGATAAACATTGCAAGAGGAATACTCCAGGAAAGAGGTGCGTCTTTGTCAGCGATGCAGTCTGAATTAATAGCTACAGAGGGATTCCTGGAACAGTACAGAGTTTATGGTTCCAGTAGCGCAAAGAGACAGAACCAAAAATTGAGCTTAAAATAGATATGGTATTCTCTGAGGAGAAAATAAGAAATCAAATGGTTTTCTACGAGTGTGCTGAGCAAAACTTCAATGTTGACTGCTTCTACATCTTAAGCGACAAGTTGCATACATCAATAAAGGAGCATTTCAGCCAGATCACTGACTTTGCCAACACATTTGGTTTCCTGTATACACGGATAAGCTTGCGTGATGCATTCAACGACAAAACTCTCCTCGGGTCATGCAGGAAATTTGAAGAGGAGACAGCAGATGTTAATCACAACGATTTTATGCCGAATGAATATCAGTGCTTAGCTTGGTAGAATCTGAAAACTTTTCCAATGCAGAGGGCTACCTATACAAAAACGACGTAGCGGACAACAATGGCGATCTAGCTATAACTCTAAAAGTAAAGCTCACTATTCCAGTCAGTGTTGCCTCGGCTGAGCGGTGCTTCAGAAAATTAAAGTTTATCAACACATTTAATAGGTTCTCAATGACCGACGATAAACTTATGATTTCCATTGCAAGTGCAACTACCAAGCAACTCCACTTCAGCTCGATGATTGATACTTTTGAAGAAATGAAGGTTCGGAAGAAGTCTTTGCTTGTCTGGTTAGTCCGTTAGTGAGTTGTTAATGTTATCTAAATATGTAGTAGTTAAAAACTTATCATTTCAATTGATTGTTACTCTTGTATTTATGAACTGCTATATACAGTGGGATCCCGTTAACCTGCGGCCAATGGGGGCCCACAGGTTACGTAAACCGTGAGTTCACCAATAGGTGAAATCGTTTTGGCAGCTTTGAATTTACATGAGTGGGCGATAGTATGGTACCGGAACAATAACTGACAAATATTTAGTTAGATGCCTCAACAAATCCGCAGTAAATCAATATTTATAGAACAAATCAGGAATAAAATGCTTAAAAAATATTTGGGAGCCGCGGGTTAGGCGCTGGTTAAGCCACAGTTGATAGATTTCTATGAACTGTGGTTACGCAGAACCATGGGCTAACGAGTCACGCGTTGCTGGGATTCTACTGTGGTTGTATTTGTAGTGGTTAGTTAAACTTAAAATCTCTCTTGTTTTACATTAACAAGTTATATTTTTTCAGGGGGGGGGGTCACCGTGTATTCCCGGGGGGTGCCCAGAACCAATCACTCAGGCCCTGGCCGTAATATAAGTTTATTTGTATAAAATACTTTTAAGTGTTTCTTTGCCGTTTTAGACTGATTCTTATTTTATATCAATTGTAATTAACTATGCTGATTACAACAGATTAGCTAGACTTTATTTTAGTTTCATTTTCTATGGTTTATCCCTGTTTGCTACTAAGGCAAGTAAGTTGAGAATATCACCATGCCCAATATAAAAAAGATACTTATTCAATAAAACAATTGTAGCAGTTACCCTGATTAAACTCCCCAACCTCCCTTCCAGGGGAGTGACCGAAAAAGTTGTAGTGAAATAGGACTATGTGCATATCCCTCTCCTGAAAACTTGTATACTTGTATATGACTACGTGTGTGTTTATGTTGTAGACATAGGGTAGAAACTTGATGTTGTTCAGTGAGTTGAGCCCTTTGTGGTAGGGGTCAGTGCCCTGCTTGTTGGAATCTTCATTTGCTATCTATCAAATATTGTAAAAGTAAAGATGGGAACCCTGAAAAGCAGATACGGTTCATCTGCAAGCAGAACAATTCTTTATAATCTTAACTTGCATTGATTTGTGGGAAAATACATGCATAAGATTTGGGCAAAATGCATCGCCCGGTTCTACACCGCTCTTCTGAGAGATGATTAGTCTTAATCGGTTCGCTTGTATTTAATATTTTAATTGAAAGCTTTATATTAATGATAGCGGCCGCTATGTGGTCTTTCTCCGATTATAAAACCTCTCTAGAATTCCATGGGCATACTGTACCTAAGTATGAGTCTGAACATATTTTGACTCTTGAGGTCAACCGTCGGTGAAGTCATCTTCCCCTCGATTTTGTTGACTTTAACGAAGCCTTTCGTTTTATTGGCTGGATTCTTACTATGTTGTGGATATAGAGCCTATTCTAATCCCAATTCTGTTATACCAGCATATTAAATACAGCCAAAGTTGTTACAACATTAGCTATCCACATGTTATGATTTATTGTGAACAACATGTTAATACAACAATATTGTTAAAATTAAGTGAGCCAAATCCAAACTCGACTATAAACTCGGAAAGCTTTAATGCGGCCACAGGCTTGTTTTTTCTGTAAACCGGATTTGACTTTCGTTGGTGAAATTTCAAAAAATTGTCAGCAAAGCACACTTATTAAGTCATTGGCAACATTGTCAATAGAGTTCACTGTATAAGAGCCACTCTAATTAAGCATTGGTGTTAAGGTCTGATATGTTTATTACTAGACCTCATCTGTCCCTCTGTTGATAGAAATATATATCTAAGCCTCGATCTAGGGAAAGTTGCTGGAAGAAGAAGACGGGAATTTTTTAAACGAATTGATAAAAAGTTATGAGGTAGCCATTCTTTTAGAGATTTGCATACTTGAATTCTAATGCTTAGGAATGGTGCTAAATCAAGACTTAAAGATTGCGAGAAGTAAAGCAGACATATTTGATCAAAAAGCTTTTCGCCGATTCCCCTCAGTTGATCTACATCGCTAATGAAATATCATAAACACAGTCTATTCATATAAAAATGGAGGACTGTAAGGTTAAAAACGACAAATTCGATTAGCTCTTTAATTACAGAAGAAGTGCAGATCGGTGCATCAGCACATTCCGACCTATGTGAGAAACTGTGGAGATGTAAAGAGGACTCAACCACGAAGGACAGTAAAGAACAACGCTGTTAAAGAATAGCTTATTAGGGGAATGTTGGATCTACGTCCCAAAAGTATTTGAACACCTACTTGAAATGAATATGGCGGATGTCAATAGCTGCAAATCTACTTTTGAATTGATTGCGCTATAAATTCTCAACAGTATAA
>JAAAKL020012068.1:0-13270 GCA_010016065.2 Carybdea cf. marsupialis auct. non (Linnaeus, 1758)
CTGGAATGTGCTGATCTGTTGTGTGCAATTCGCATCAGAAACGTCTTAACAGCGTATTCTGAGCAACAATGGCATGCTGGAATATGCTTATATGCTTATTCTGTGACTTTACAGAAAACAAGCTTGTACAACATCGTACATATAATTCTCACTGTTTTCACCTATTCTAACGGGGACAACGAGATTTTATAGGAGTGGATATCTACTTTACATTGGTACAACAACAGTGCAAACATATTCAACATATTAAGAAAAAAAAGAAAGAAAAGGAAGGGGAAAGAAAGTAGATAAATAAAAAAGAATAAACACGAAGATAATAAAAACAATAATAATAATAATAATACTGATCCGTACCTTGCAACTTAAACTATACAGTTATCAGATATGCCCGAAACCACGACACACTTACCCATGGTGAAATTTGAAGCATTGGGCTATGTCACGTTACGCTATTTGGAAAAGCAAAGAATTAAAGTCCATGATGTAATAAGAAACTTCATACACTATACCATGGTAAGTGAAAACAAATAGAGTTATTTGTTTATTATTATGCTATGTTTAGAATACGATTAATACCAGAATTGGAGGATTGAGGATGACGTCATTATCACGTGATATTAATATATTTTGTATAGATCTTACATTTCTATTTACCACACAATGTCCACCATCTATTGGCTATTTCCTTTAGTACCGTTTGTGGTGACTCAGCACCCCTACCGTATCTGAAACTGCATAACAAAGCTGCCTCTCCTACGCAAGGTTACCACGGCGTTGCAATTTGGACGTCACAAGCGTAGGACAAGAATTTTTCTGTTTCTATGTTGTAAAATTAATTCGTTCACTTTGTATATGTATAATCTTTCTTGTTGATCACATACTTCCATGTACACATTTCTCCTCAACTTCAACAGCAAACTGCTTGTAGTGACATTCGTTCCTTCACTAAGTTGATAACGCGGATCTAACAGCCTGTTCTACTATTCCGCTCGTGACTCGTTAGATGCAATACATTCCTCTACGTTTAGGAACAGTGGGGCTTCAAAACAAATTAGAACGCAGTTTAAGTCGCCGAAACATGAGGCAACGTCCTCCTTTATCTACTTTCAGTACTGGCCAAGGTTTCTGTCACCGTCGGCTTGAATTTAGGGATGTGGCTGTATTTATAGGTGTCATTAGTACGACAACCTAGACCAGGGGTAACCAAACTATGGCGCCTGAAGTTAGTTAGCAAAAAAGTGCTGATGTCAGTAAAATGTTTAAATAAAAAGTCAAAAAATTGTGACATCATAGCACATCTCATCTTTCACTATCAGCATGCCAAATTTCAGCAGTGTTAGATTTAAAATGTCCATTTTCCAGAGGGGGGTTGAATCAAACCCCTTAATACAGAAAACTCAATAAGAATAGGGTTGGAAAAAATGGCATTACAAACCAAACTAAAGACAGCAGAACGCAGTCATATCAATTACAAACAAATTTGGCTCTCGCTAGCCATTTTCTCAGTGATGAGGCTGATTTTTTGAGCTAGTCCCAGAGCTCTCGCTCCCACCCAGACATCAGTGTGTCAGAAGCTGAGGTTTTTTCGTCATGAGGTTTTGTTTTTACGATATGGGTGTTAGGAGATAGATCGTGGCGCGATTGTTGGCTTCGTGCCAGTCGTCCGCGCAGTATTCATTGGCATAGTTGCAAATCAATATCAACCATGTTTTGTTTATGTTTTAAGATCAATAGAGAAGAAATGGAGAAATACATTGAGGTGACATATATTCTTCTCCGTGTACTCGAGTTGCTACATTAGAGCATGACCTACTGTGAAAAGGGTCTGTTGACCCCTGACCTACTATGAACTCTAGCCTGGTTGATATCATAAATAACTAAATGTTTTTTTATAAGCATACTCTTTTTGGAAATCAGGCTCGGATATGCTTAGTCAAAATTTCTAATGAAGCTCAAATTATGCTACTGATTTGCTTACTTTTGTGTATATTCCGATAATGATTCTTTTCCTTAATCCAAAGGACTAACAAATTTAAAGTGAACAGAATACATAATCAAGAATAAGTATTTTGTTTCTAATGTAAATAAATGATGTTTAGGAACCATCTTAGATAAATGCATGTCATTGTTTCTGAAAGTGAACAGGCTAGAAATAGACGCCACCTTCCATTAACATTTGCAAAGCATTCATCTGATAAGAGATTTTAGTGCGTTTTCTACTGGGAATACACATGCACTCAATGGAAAACTAACCCAGGTCATTGAAATCTATATAAGAAGGACTCTATATCGAGTTTAATAGCCCAGATTCGATGGTGATTTGCGTATGCACGGTACTGACCAAACCTAACCTCGGGGGAGCCTACCTATGGTGCAGGGTCAGTTTTTAACTGGATCAAACCTAGGTTAGTTGAGTTTAAACTACAAAATCTATTCCGGCATGAAAAACCTTGTCTGATGTAAACGCAGCTGAAGGTGAAGAGCCACTAACAGCTCTTAGCATTCCAGTGCCATTCCCTATCGCAACACCGACCACGAAAGAAATTCCGACAGTTGATGCTGCCAGGATGATCTCATGTATTGGACCTAAGATTACTCCCTTTGTTTGATAACAATAAACATTTCATGAAACAAAAAGCTGAATTTGTTTCGCAGAATAACAGGAAAGTCTACCGGAAATGACGGTAAAGTACAGCTTGGCCTTAGCTAGCGAAATCACAATTTTGATTATTGATTGGTCAAGAAACAATAGTATCTTGTCTGGTGGCGACTAGAGGTTGAAGGTTGCTTGTGGGGAATCACAATGTTGTGAATTTGAATCGACTAAGGTGTTGTAGGTGTACCAACAATTTATAGTGCTCCAGGGCGGTTTGGACAAAACCACTATGAAAACGCTCAGTGTCTTCTTCAACTGCTAGTTATGATGACATTCATACAGGAGTAGCTGTGCTTTTCACAGCCCTGAAGGACCGACATGAGACAGATAGTTTTTTGGCTCTGGTGGGCTTACAAAGCCGGCGTTTGCCTTTTATATCTTCTCTCCTACTTCTGCCAACAATGTCAGTGTAACATAGAAAATCTAGACCTGAATTACACACATCCTCTAGCTTCGTTTGATGAGCTCTATTCAGATGGCATCGATGCCTACTCGGATGGGAAATGGAAGGATGCCATCCGCTCATTTGAGTTAGCCATTTCTGATCACCGCCACGAACAGGATGTCAAGGTTTATTGTCGCATGAAATGCAAGACTGAAATGAAATCTGACGGAATATATAAATCAACAGACTTCGACGAAAATTTACTCCTTCTTTATCATTCGGTTCGGATGAGGAGATGCTCAGATATATGCGAAGAAAAATTCATGGGTCGAAGGCCAGCAGTGGCTCGCTATGTAAGAGACGAATTTGAAAAGCGAGAACCATATAACTATCTGCAATTTGCATACTTTCAGGTGAGTTATCCGTAATATTTAGCTCCCTGGTATATCTTTTAAACTGTCGTTTTGTTGACAGTAACCATTAACTGAAGCCCCAAAACACCACTATTTACCCACGTCGATAAACCACAAGCATCCTTTTGAAGACATACATAAGCAACAGGCACACTATCAAAACTGACGGAATCTGAAGACTCGCATCCGTTTACGTTCATGGATGGGGTAGTATAACCAAATAGGATCGTTACCTTTGGACTACGCAGGGATGAAGAACACTTACCTTGATCATGACATATTTTGAACGGTACCTTTAAACTCCCACATTATAGCATGATTTAAAACAAAATTTGTAGGAGTGAAATATACTTGCTCTTGTAGATTTCGTAAGTAATGGACTTCTCACATTAGAACTTGCCATGTCGATATACTGTAGCCTGTTAGCCACCCCTTGTGATGAATTTTTAGCCTAAACTTGATAATGTCTTGCCAGAATATGACTGGGCGCTCTAGATTTATGTATCTTTGATCGAGATGGCAGTTTAAAATAGGTTTTACGCCCCCATAGTATTGAAAAGTACATAGAATCTGGGATGCCCATTGAAGTGCATATTTCTACTATTTGACCAGTCCTTTAAAAGTTTCGACGTTTATTCTGGCACCTATAAACTATCCAGTTCGCCATTTTGCCCCAATTCGCCTATGGCTCTTCCTGTAATTTTAGCGGAATTTGAACCCTCCTTATATCCGTAGTTGATTCAATATTGTAGGCGGATTTCACGGTGACGTGTAGTCAAGGTTTTTTTCTGAAGGGTGCCAAGATAAAATTTCTCCTCTTGTGGAGTGCGATTGTAAATCACGGACACCTGAAATTGAAAGATATAGCAGTGAAAGTGATATACTTGCCTTTCGAATTCTTTGACACCCTTTAGCCTTAGATTACCAGGTTCAATAGTTGATCTAGTTGCAGCAGATGTGCACGGACATCGTAAGATACAAGGAATTTTTATTAAGTCCCGATATCCATGTGTTCTATTTGTTATCATTGAAATCAGATTTGCCCTCCAGTGACTTGAGTGCTGGCGGCTCCTTGAGTCGTATAACTGTACCACTGAAATTAACGACATTGATCCTGGCCCATACTTCCACATGTTATGACCAATCGCCTCAGATAATTTTTATCCACATGGGAATAGTTTCTTTTCAATTAGACTTTAGCGTCAAGTTGATAAGTACTATCAAGTATTATTGGCACGTCGCTGTAAATTTAATATACACGTCTGTTGGCGTTATTAACTGTACTTGACTTTTTGCTTGCAGTCAGTCGATATAAATTACTCTCTAAATAGTTATGAAAATTCGTGTAATGGTACCAGAAAATTTTCTTATATTTACAAGATATAGGATTGACTGTAAGCAGTAAACATGATCTAAATTTTGTATACCAGAACAGAATAAGGCAGGCTGTGTAGAAATTAATACCTAGGATATTACTAAGGATACGTCTTTTTATAATGTAAGTCTAGCATATTTATATATGATGATCTAATTGGTAGTGATCACCTGTTTGGAGACAAAAAATGGTGACCCGATAAGACTGTTTCGTGCGCTTATTTTTTAAAAATCAAATGTCAATGTAAGGTAATAATTGTTGTATCATCGCTTTTGACGAGCTTATAGCATGACAATGCCAGAAGCATTTTTTGCAAGGAATCACGAGACTTCCAGTCCATGGCAAGTGCTCTTATAATTGACCTGTTTTGGTTCGCATTGATACCATTTTTCTTTAGCATTTCATCATGTCCGGATTAGTTTAACTTCGATTTGGCATGAAAATATGATATCAACTTTAAACATCAGATTATTGGCTTACGCTCAGTTTTATGACCAGAAAAAGACATCTCTTCGGGATCATTGAAAGACCATTGACCGGTATTACGTAAAATCGGAGCTAAGTCTTACAGCCAGTATTTCGCCCTTTCATCACAACCATGTTGAATATCTACCATCATTATCGTCTTCTCGATCTCAAATGCTTTTGGAGGTATAGTTCCTATTTCGAAGCTGAACGATATCTTGCTTTGAAAAATGATATATCGCATTGCAAGCAATCCGACATTGTCTTGACCTGACCCTCTTGCATGTCTTCCCTCGCTCTACTTCCCGCATCCGTTCGTATTGCTTTCCCCATCATCCTCCACGGAACAGCTCAATATCGGTATATCTACATATTTCTGGGAGTCATCAAACTGCCTGAGCACGCTTCAGAGCAGCTGAGATTAACTGAGCTCAATTTCAAATGCACCCTATCATGAATCACAACACAACACTATACCTCCTTTGAGCTTAACTGGTTTATTTGCGACCAAAGAAAGACCTCCTCGAACTGTGCTATCGGTCATAAAGCAAATCAGCACCATTGATAAACTCCCCCAAGATAGACACAAAAATATGAAAGAATACTAAGACAAATGAGAACCGAGATCGAGCAATTTATGTGTTAAGTTTATTTCTGCATTTCTCGTGAAGTAGGATTGATCGCTGGTTTTGAGTCATTCATTGCATGTTATTTCGATATCTGATTCTGATCCCCTCAATTTTTTTGTTTGATATGTTGATTCATTATTCATATAACTGAAAATGACCACAGTGATGGCAGACAGTATTTTTACGCAATTTCATTGTGTATCCGTTTAGAGAAGCTGCCTGACTTCCTGTTTATTTGATTATTCACTGCACATATCCGCATGTCTGCCGAATATTTACAGCAGTTGCTGAGGTTTTGTTCTCTTCAGAATGAAAAGAACACTACACACTTACAATGGAAATACCAGACCTGTTTTGTACCTAAATCCCGCGAACTGCCAAACAACTATCGGCAGGATAACGTTTGATAAAGATAGATTTTATTTTCATTCTCATACAGTCACCGGTTTCAGAAGATCTGTCCTATTATTTCCCCTCTTTGTCTTGAATTGGTGTCAGTTTGTTTCCATCAGCTCTAAAAACCTAATATGTTTATATGCATTGGCTGTTAGTTTGCGCACTTACTTCTTGTGGTTGATTCTAAGGTTAGTTCTGCAGTTGGTAAAAATGTAAAGGTAATAACATGTTGAATGATGGACATAAATATTTTGGTAAAAACAGATCATAATCCGAGTGGCACTATTCGGGATCCTACTCATATCACTCAGTTCCTTTTTATTCATTATGGTTAAATGGTTTCTTGCACTTAAAGGATATTGAGGTCAGGCCAAACGAGGGTTTGTACAATTGGTAAAGGGTACAAATTGCCAAAGAGAGCCTAAATCACACAACTAAATCACTCCATCATATTTTATCATTTAGTGAATGCTAAATCACTCAAATCTCAAGTCTAATGCAGCTTTATTTTCCATCACCAGGGGGCGAACCTGTTCATTTAGGGCAGTGGTTCTCAGTGCATGAAAATCACCTAAGGAGAATAGGAAGGTTTCTACTAACCATTTTAGTCAGTGAGTTGACATGCATGCCTCAATTTCTTTGATAGCTCTGTTACAATGGAATTGTGTTTCTTGGGTGGATAGAAGGGAGAACTAGATTCCACGAACTTCCAAGCTAGCTATGTGTTCACAGCCTTTCAAGCATTATTCTCATATGCATTTTGCCTATCAGATTTTTGCCAAGGTTGCAGGATGTTCTTCCGGGGGTAGAGATCATTACAGACTAAAACTTAAGTTTTGGAGAAGACCCTCACACATATGACATTTGGTGAATAAGGTCGATTAAGGGCACCAAATTTAAGTATGAGAGGGTTTCCTTCAAGGTCTAGAGTTGTCCAATATTGGTTAATTACTAAAATTTGTTTCAAAGATATGCAAGAATGCTTTAGATTATTGTACCTAGGTATCCAAGGTGAATGTCTATTTAGAATCAAAAATTTAAATCATGAAAATTGTTCAATAGAAAGTGTACCAGAGGCCTCTTGTGTAGCCACTATCACAGAAATGCACTACAGATCGAATCAAAAAAAGGCCTGGTTTTAAGTTTCTTCATGCATATAAGCACCATACCTCAGTGACCCCCCAAGGGTGTTCTTGAGTCAGAAAGAGTCAGTATTAAGTATTAAAGGGCAAGTAAGTACCTGTATCAAACAATCCCCGCCCCCCCCTGAGGATAAAGATTTAAAGGAGCACCTTCCTCAAAGTGCACCCACCCCAGTCTTAAGGGTAGATCTTTGACATTGACAGCTGTTGATTTGAAGTAACTGGATGATAATCAGTTCCAACTTAGGTCTCAGGAGAAGAGGATATGAAAGATGCTGTATGGGAATATTAGCTCATTGTGCATTTGATGAAGAAGATGAGAATGAAGTCTTAATTCTTGACTTTTTACTTATATCCTTTGTTTTTGAGTGTAATGCTTGCAGTTCTATTTTTCTCTCCTCATATTCCCTTTTGTTTATCATACTGTTTTTTTGTTTGTCTTCTTCATAATTGGGTAGACATTTACGCATGTGTCAAATTAACCAACTGCTAGCAACTTGCCCCTAAAGCAATGATTTTTAATGACTGACCCTCCCTTTGAAATGCCCCATCAATTGAGTGTCAATTGTCAAGGACTGCTTTTGAATAGGGGGCCAGGGTTCTCTGTCAAGGAAATACTGTTATGAACTTAACAGTATAACACTTAATGTAGCATCATGGAAGTAATGCAGGGTTTTATGTGTGTTACCTAAATCTTAGGATCTAAACACTTACAAATCAGGGTTTTACGCTAGGGTGACAGGGCTATTATTTGGTTGCATGAAGCCCCTACACCCATTTCTGATCTGAATGAAAACTACATCCATATGGTATTCTAATTGAAAGTACATAACATTGCTCATGTGTAAGTAGTGGTGACAATTTAGCAAAACATAAGTGTATCATATTCTCTTAAATAGAAGTAGATTGCAAAAGTGAAGGTAAGAAGAGAGCAGTTTTCCTATAAGATTAAGAACTATTCAGTAAAGTTGCAGTTAAGATTAAATTCAATACTAGAGATATAGTCAATAGTAATAACATAAGTAACAAAGATGAACAAACACATTGAGGTAAATTTGTTTCATAACCTTTCATCTAACTTTTTTCCCAACCCAGTAACATTAAACATACGTTGCCACGAGTAATAATCGAGGGTAAAAGAGGCTGAGTGAGATTACCCTTTCATGCAATATTTTGCATTTAGTGCCATTTTTTGAGTGGAAATTAGTGATATAATTATCATTTAGATTTGGATTAGTGTGATCTTATAGACTACCATAGTTACATCACCCAATGTATGATGTATACAGACGACAATCCATGAACATCATGAAACAACCTCTTTTAATGCCGCTCATACCTCCCTCCATCCATTGTCTAATGATCTGATGAATCTTCTTCTACCACCTTGCTGCAGAAAGTCATTCAGTTACGATTTTCTAGTAGTCATTAACTAATTATTGATAGTTACAGCCACCATGGTCTCATGGATAAGCTCCTTGGCTTCAGATCAAGAGGGTCATAGTGCAAATCCCAGAAGGGCCATCTATGATGTCAGGAAGGGTATCTGGTGCTCTATGCTCAAGTCCCATGTACATGGGCACGGCCATAGCCCCTGTAAAGGGGAGTGCATGAGGTTAAACCCAATAAAAAACTACATATTTATTTTTATTGTACCAAAAGTCATGTTTAACTTTCCATTCTTACAGACTTTTATTTTGTGATTCTACAGGTTGGATCAATGCGAAAAGCAGCCGAGGCAGCCTTGACATATCTTGAGGTAAATCCAAACAATGAAGTAATGTCACAGAATTTTGCATTTTATGCAGAGGAAATTGGTGCTCGTAATAATACCATCAAGTCTATGGAAATATATCCACATGTAGAACTCTTTCTAAAAGGAGACTTGTTTTACCAAGCAAGGGACTACACTAAATGTGCAGAGACATTTGAAGAATCTTTAAACGAATATTACAAGGCACTACAAAAATGTCATATACTATGCGAGTACCAGCATGAAAAGCAACAAGCTTCTTTCTCTGTGGCTCTTTTTGACCATTTTACTGCTATTCTGGAATGTAGGAAAACCTGTGATCGTAAGCTTAGTCAAGTTGGATGGCAACATAGGCCAAGGATGCTACAGGATCACTACCATTATCTGCAGTTTTGCTACTTTGAAAGTAAGTCTGTTTTTGTTTTCTATTACTTGCAGATTGTCTTGCATGCATACCCTTTTCAGGTATGCCAAATTTTACCTCTTGCCTAACCATAACATTATAAATCTTTGATGAAGCTAAGCCCTTGGATCATACACTGATGTACAGCTTATCCTGGTTGCATTTTAAATGAGCTATGTCAGTACCACAAGTACTTGGTTTGTATCGATAGACAAGGTGTAAGTAGTATACATTTTTTATAAATGTATTGTTTTACACATGAGTATAGTGTATCCTCAATTATCTGGTCCTTGATAAATTCCAAATAGTGTACTTAGTTCGATCTTTTTGTGATTGACACAATTTTCCAGTTGATCTCAGGTGATCAATTCTTTTATTATTATTTCAACCATGATTTGAGCATTCAAAAGCTTTGTAAGATGTGATGATCTTGTTTCTTTTACAAAATTGTCCTCCTTCTCATCATCATCATCATCATCATCATCATCATCATCATCATCATCATCATCATCACTGTTAAATATATAGTAAAGAACACCAGATGATGCAAATGCTTTCCTTAGACATCAAAAAGAAGACCATTTCTCAATGGCAGGTTTGTGGTGTCACTATATAACACCATTGAAGAATACCTGGGTATTGGGGTAAACCATGCAAGAAATTATTGCATCAATATGTCGTATCAGAATAAGTAATCAGGGGAAAGGCAGTAGGAGAAATGACCTTACTCAACTCATATTCTGTCATACCTAGCAGTTCATGTTCAATTATGGTCATGGTAACAATATTGAAGGATATCTTGAGACTACCAAATATTTGAAAATGTTGCATTTGGAAACATGCCCTCAATAGCATTATCACCATCATGTCTATGGTTTAACATTCATTATCAATCCTTGCTTGGGTTGAACAATGTCTTTATTACCGATTTAGAAACTATCATAGCCTTTGGCTAGTTGCTTACTTGTTTCCTTTTCTGATAGATCATGTTGAATCACTTCATACTGTGTGTACTTTGGTGTACCAGTAGCCAATCCTTGACTAACATTTAGTGTTATGCATTTACTAGACCAGGCATTTTTCCATTTTCTCTGGACATTTTTCTTATTGGGTTAGCTGGTGTGTCATTATTAGCATCCATCATAGGAATTAGTAGAAGAGCAGAAAGCCCATTGAAATTAGAATGTATTATTGAGAAAGGCAGGATTAAAAGATCCTAGAGAATCTGCAAATCATATCACAAGTGGGAATAAAACCTGTAACCAGTTAATTTCGTGAAGTTACTCCTTGCTGCCATTAGTTTCTTTTCAGATTTAAGACATTATGAAATAGATAGTGCAAAAATTGTGGCTCAGACATCAAATCTTACTGAATTTATTTTCTTCTACAGTTGGCCGCCTAAGAGATGCAGCTGGTTGTGCAAATACTTACCGTCAGTTTGACCCCAAAGATCCTATCATGGTTGAAAACCTTGCATACTATAATGAGTTACTGAGAGGTGACCAAGACAATATTGTACCAAGAAAGGTAAGCCCTTACACAGAGAGCTTGAAACATGGTTCTTATTATTGTTGGATTTCTTTTGACAAATTTCAAGATCTAAACTGTAAGAAGTGCCTTGCCAAATATTTTGTAAACAGGACTTTTAATCTGTCAGTGCAATCTTTTCAGCTATTGTTAAGTAATATAGTTTGTGATATTAGGAAGCAATGCAACTTTTTGTTCATATATCTTTTTTTGCCATATTTTCAGAGGGCAGTGCTGTACTTAAAGGAGAGAGCTATTGGAGAGAAGTTAGTTACTGCTGCAAAACGATTCATAGATCCAGATTCTATATTTGAAAAGGAAGAACCAGTAGTAAATCTGGATGACATCATAGTGAGTATTTTGGAAATTTGAAAAGTCTTCCACCTTACTAGGGGCCCTTCATACTTCTGTTTTAACATGTATCTTTCTTTTTTCTCCATGTTATCCATCAATCATTTGTCTAGTGTACCTCCATGCCACCAGTTTTTGACCCTTCACTTCCTTTCTTCATCCCTTTACCCTCCTTTTTTCATCCCTTTACCCTCCTTTCTTCATCCCTTTACCCTCCTTTCTTCGTCCGTTTACCCTCCTTTCTTCGTCCCTTTACCCTCCTTTCTTCGTCCCTTTACCCTCCTTTCTTCATCCCTTTACCCTCCTTTCTTCATCCCTTTACCCTCCTTTCTTCATCCCTTTACCCTCCTTTCTTCATCCCTTTACCTTCCTTTCTTCATGCCCTTACTTCCTTTCTTCATGCCCTTACTTCCTTTCTTCATGCCCTTACTTCCTTTCTTCATTGCCTCCCTTTACCCTTTTCTGAATTTTCTCTTGAATCCTTTTTCTTACTTGCCTGACCCTTCTTCCTTGTGCCATGTACCTCCATTCACCTTTATTCTCCTTTCTTACTCCTCTCAGCTCTATCCCATTTCTTTCCTATTATCCCCTTCCCTTCCATTCATCCTGCTCTTTCACCTCCTCCTCACCTCCATTTTTCCCAATCACTTTCATGCCTTTATATTTTCCCCATTTCCCAGTTCTAACTAATTGCCACCTTGACACATTTCCACGTACCTTCTTCAGACTTCAGACCCTTTTAATATCATTAAATATCCTGCCGTTCTCTCCCTGTTCTAGTTTTCATTCGTTTGTTTTCTTCCCATTTTCTGTCACAGCATGCAAGTTGTCTTGATTTCAAAACTTTGATATATTGAAGTTGATATGATTTTACTCTTTTATTTTAGATTGAGAGCAGTGACAGCAAATCGACAAACCAGGGCAGTAAAGGTGACAAGAATAGTGATGATGTTCCTCTAGATACAGAATCACCACCCATGAGACGTTCTGATCGATCACGGAATAATACAAGGTGGAAAACAAATCCGGATTTCAAAGTAAATGCTTCAGTTAATTTAATTGTATTGGGTAGATATATTTAGCTACTACGACTTGAGTACTGTGAGGGGAATAGCCAAATTGGAAGGCCAAAAGAAGTACTCTAAGAGTTCCTTCCAAAACATGTTTTGAAAGTTTTACCTGCAAAGTAGAAATACCAAATCCCATGTTTGTATATGAGATGTTTAAATAACTTTGTGGTAAACAGTGAACAGATGCTTTTTTGTGAATGGACTCCCCTACTAAAATTCTTCAAATAATACAATGATAATCGTGGTAATGGAATTAATGATCATGGTAATAGTGGTAATCATGATAGTTATGTTGATAGTCGTAGTATTAATGAGGAGGGGGGGCGCTTATAATGATGATCATGATCATGATGGCGATGACAAAATTGATGATGATGATGATGATGATGATGATGATGATGATGATGATGATGGTGATGACAATATTGATATTGATGATGATGATGATGATGATGATGATGATGATGTTGATGATGATAGTGATGATGATGGTGATGACAATATTGATAATGATGTTGGGACAGTATTGATGATGAGGAGGAGGAGTACAATAAAGACAGCGTTAATGAGTAAGGATGATGATGGTGATGATGACAACCGTGATGATGACGGTTACAGGAAGGAGAAGGATCACGATGACTGTGGAGAGGTCTCTGCGATGATAGCACAGGCAATAACTGTTATAATGATCATGATTGACGACTG
>JAAAKL020012069.1:0-13270 GCA_010016065.2 Carybdea cf. marsupialis auct. non (Linnaeus, 1758)
GGAAAGTTATTCTCGTGAGCAAATCAATAACGAAAACCACATAAAACTGAGAAGAAACATCAATAACAGTTCTGTAAGTACACTAACACACCCTGTCCAAGAACTATATCAGGATGAGAAGGATACTCCAATGCATTGGAGAAATCAGAAACAAAAGCTTACCATGACGAACTGGTATTGCCCCTAAGAACCAGATGAATTGACGAATCATGTTAGCTAATGATGCTGACGTTGTTGACGACAACTAAAGAATCGATAGTGGTGAGATTGACGAGGATGACCATCAAGACTCCACCGCCACCGATGACAATGATAATGTTGACAATGTTGTTCTTATGACGACCTCATCAAAATTGCTGACATGATGTTGCTTAAAATCATTGATGAAGTGATGATGTAATGTCAAAGGTGCTTCTGCTGGTGCCCTAAGTGTATTACGTTATTCCACTGTGTCCAGTACACAAAATGATTATTTCCGCTTGAGATTTAATCAAACCCCCTTCATGGCAGATGGCATACTGTCAACACAATTTCCGCACCCGCGTAATGCATATCATATGAAAAAAACTGTAGCAGACTCAACTTCACGTTTCCATTGGATTAATGTGAAACATAAGTTTGTAAGAAACAACTTCACTCTAATTAGAAGAGACAGTAAACAAACGGGGCACGGCAAAAAGTGGTATTATGACGAACAATGAATGATTGTGATGAATGCTACAAATGCTTATAACAATGAACACTTCAATATCTCGTGAACCTGCACAGCGTCCCCAAAGTCGGCAAATGGGGCCAAGACGATGATATGTCTCAAAGTGTATACATAAACATGGATAAACGGGGAAAGCAACTATAAAAAATCCGCTTGAACTATGGATAATGAATAATATGTACTGAAGCAGCATAAGACAATTGCACACTTGTCAAAACTGATGATGTGAATCAAACCATAGTAAAAGCTCAAGTATCAATCCACTGGAGTTATGAACGATGAGTGACATAAATGTGAGTAATATCATAAACGCCAACAACCTTACTCCAACACAGATCCACCTTACCGATAATAGAAAAGGCTGAACCAATAACGAACAGGGCAACCTGGCGACTTTTAAAAATCCAACGCAAGTACGAAGAATGAATGGTATGCATGTGAACAATTGTAGGCGTCAATATCTGGTGAACCTTCGACCCCAGCGGCAACAATGGATCCAAAACGATCACGCGTATTAACGACCATAGAAACGACCGAACTATTAACGAATGGAAAGGTACTATACAGATGTGATAGAAATCCACTGCTGTTATTAACGATGAATGACGCGATGCGAGTATCCCTACACACGTGAACACCAGTCGGGGCCTCGCGCATCTTGCTAGTTGATCCTAAAGTCAGCAAGCCGGTCCACAATGATGACTCGCTTATATAAAAGTGTCAAATGAAGATTTTCATACGAAGGCAAACTAAAGTGTATACTTTCAAGGAGGCATGTATTATATGAATACAATAGCAGCATTCTGGACGTAGCATTAGTTTCCTTAATAGGTCAAGAGCGTATCTCCCACCTTTTCTATCATTGTCGAAATCTTCTGGTGCAGAATGTGGTGGTGGCTGTGGCAGTAACAAGGGATCACTGTCATATTCTCCAGCTGCTTTCAGTTGCACAACAGAAGGAAGAATGAATGCAGAAAAATATCAATAAAACACATCCAGACCTTTAAATAGACTAACTGAAATTAATAAACATGGATTTGAGAGTTTAACGGCTTATGAGCTCTGGTTATTGTCATTACAAACCATAACCTCAACGGAAGCAGTATGCTCAAGATGCATACAACACTATGCCTGTCACAACAAATACATAGAAATATGAAATGCAATAAATCCCTTCCGATCTGCTTTACAGCAAACATGCAAAATGTACGGTAAGAAACTGTTGAATTTTTAACATTGTCATGGTGTCTGATCAACACCAGTAAGTAGCTATTGCAAGTGGTCTGATACTTTGTTTATCTGTAGTGGCACGTATCCAGAAAGACCGATATGTCACCTTAGACCATTGTAAATCCCTGCTATCCTGTCGGCCTCCTGTTGCCAAGACTTTGAAATAATATCCATCAAAATTGTTGCTTTAAGTATATGACACCTGCTATAAATGCTAATATTAATATAAACAGTATCTAGAGTAATCATCATCATTGCAATCTGTCTATTCACTTTGGCATTGACATCAATGTCAGGCAATTGTTGTAAACGTAAATAATGATATCAATTACTTGTGTCCTATGCTACGCTTTATATTCATCTATATTCGCAGGGAATATAAACAGGGATAAAGGTTTCTTGCCTGTAAAATTGATTTTCATAACCTTAACAATTTATCAGTTCTAAGTTCTATGTGCTTATTAAACATATGTACCTTCCCTGTGCAGAGCAAAATAATGCTGAAAGCTCACAAATGACTGCAAAAGACAGTACAAGTAAGAATAGAAACTGTCATGACCCAGATCGTGACTAGATGGAGGATAATCACTATGGATATCACTGCTACAAATGACATGGCATGAACATGCTGTTATGTTAATGAAGGACCGCAGGTAAAGTGATTGCTAGAATGGTGATCACACGACGCTTTCCCTTCTCATACAAAAATGATCATCATCAACTGCTGCTCGCCACAAAGATAGAAATTTATGTCAAACCCTGCAACATCATATTGACCCATAAATCACCTATTTTAAAGAAGATATTCAATTTGCAGATATGCAGAAAAAGCACACCAGCAAACAAAAGCAAAATACATTATTTTCATATTTTAATTTCCTTCGTTGCGTTCCCACCTCCTCCATACAAATCCTCTGTCATGGACATTGGTGGTGGTGGCGGCGGTAGCAGGGCAGAACCACTGCCAGGTACTCCTGCTGCCAGTCCGGCATAAAAAAAGGAGAATGGGTATGGCATCATTACATTGCTTTATTTACGGAATTGTTGTTGCCCATTGAATCTCATGATCACCATTTGACTTTATTATATGGTAATAATAAGACTTCACATATAAGATGCTACGATGTGTTGCACAAAGAACACAACATAACTCAAACCTCTTGTTGAGAGAAGCATGCTGAATCATCGCTTTTTACAAAAAGCCTCATGTCTGAAAATCTAAGACCTGGCCAATGCACGCTACTGCATTTGGAATAGAAAACCCAAAATATTTCGTGACCTACATACGCTAGTTAACACTGCCAGGCACTATAGCAATTTTGAGAGTGTTGAAATCACTTCATTTCTAGTATACTTTCCGCAGAAGTGATTTATCCTCACGCAAGACTACTACTGTCACCAGTGTCTAGCAAAAAGGTTTACCAAAACAAATAAGCTGCCGTTGGCATCTACTTACAAAGTGCTATCTACAAATTGCTAAGTGCCAATCATCTATAAAAATGTCCTAAAGTGCATTTATAGGCTAGCTTACAGGATAAATCCCGAATTCAAACTTCCATGTCGTAGATGAAATTTTAACCATCTCTCCTAATAATCCTTACAAGCCTTCACAAGCCTTCCCCAGTTGTTATCCAGTTTGTCATAAAATAGCTTTGCGCAATATTTTCGATTTCTTAAAAGAAGAGGATAAGTAAATTTTCAAATATTGGTGAGCAATAATAGTGATTCTACAAATCAGATGCGCGAAGTTTGTATCGCTAGTGAGTTCATGATGTATGAACTTAAACTTCATAATAGTTTCATTTGCATGCGACAAGGTATATGCAGATGAGGAAGTGGATGGTTATATGGACAAGCTATTACCATTGCCTATGAGTGATGACTGCAGTGAAACTCGAAACCAACACTAAACAGCAACAAAAAGACAATATTTGAGACGACAAATGAATGGTACATACTACCAACGCATTTCTAGGAATATCCTAGTTGATAAAAGTAGATTCGGCGTGAATGAGAGGAAGATGTCTGACTAACGACACTACAATAGCATAAGTGC
Source organism: Carybdea cf. marsupialis auct. non (Linnaeus, 1758) (assembly GCA_010016065.2). Classification (NCBI taxonomy): domain Eukaryota; kingdom Metazoa; phylum Cnidaria; class Cubozoa; order Carybdeida; family Carybdeidae; genus Carybdea; species Carybdea cf. marsupialis auct. non (Linnaeus, 1758). The sequence continues at coordinate 3,999 of JAAAKL020012069.1, forward strand.
TTTTCAGTCTCATTTTGATCCAATCTTGATTACGAGACACCGATGACGTACTTTTTCTTCTCTTTGCTGTAGAGTATGTTCATGCAGTGGATACAAGGCTTTCAGTTCTGCCTCTAAAACTAACTACTACTTCATGCAAATGGCGCCCCAAGTCGAGGTCTGAGTGGTTGATGATCTTATTCATAAAACAGCGTCAATGATTATGTGCGAAGATCGAGTTTGATGCATGCAGAAGAATTCAAGTAGCAACTCTCAGTACAAAAAAACACACCACTCTCTTCAAGACGGATAAACTGGTTTTCTTTACTTTGTCAAACCATGATTCCCACCTGAACTACCAATAAATGTATCCTCTTCCAAGGAGGGTTGCAGAGGTGGTGGTGGTAACATAGGACCATCACCTATTGTTTGAGCTCCTTCCATCAAGTAGTAAAGAAAAGACAAGAATTAATCATTCATATGTGATCAAAAACTATAATAGCAATAAAACGTAACTCTGACCAAATGACTTTTTGTTTATCAGCTAACGCCTGTAGTTGTAACAGTGTACCTTTTCTTGAAGTAAATGAGTGGGTATAATTATCAGAAAGCTAGTCGACAGCAACTTTAGGACAAGAACGCTCGTCAATTTCTATTTAATAGTATTTACTACAAGAATTTGATGAGTGACAATCAACTCGGCAGAAGCATTGTTGTAACAAAAGACGGAGAAATACAATGAATGTCTGGCATGTTACTATGTAAGAATGGCTGTGGCAACAATGTCGCTGATCATATCAGAAACAATAAGAGAGACAAAAAAGAAACTTGTCTCAGTTTACACTAAACTTTGACTTGTTTGAAGGTAGCCTACAGTCACAGTCGATGTAGACAGTATGCTTTTTCATCAGATTCCTTTGACCCATATGTGAAAGTGCAAAAAATGCAAAGCAGTGATACAGTCTTTACGTTTGGAGACTACAAGCACGCTAATTTGTTCTTCTTGACATAAATTTAAAACCAAGTGCCACACCAAAAGTGAATTAACACCTTCTCAAATTTCACCAAATATCACATTCAACACTACGAATGCTGGAAACAGAGATTAAAGAAGGATAATCCACAGAGCCAAGAAGATTACGATCTTTGAGGCCAAGTACAGTACCTGGTATCTAACAGTATTGTCAAAAGCCAGTTGTAGTAAAAAGGCACTTCAAATCTGACGTACTCCCTTCAGCACAGGCCTTATGTTAATTAATGTGTTTTTGATTCGCTTCCTAGAGACTTTAGACATAGCAGCCACACTCATAGCATATGTGCTGTTCACCACTACACTCATGCTCTAGCATTACGCCCTGGTACATAGGAAAGCAGATGAGGCAAATCTCGCTAAGGAGCACACAAGAAAAGGAATGTAATCCATTTCTCAGCCTTGAAAGCCAGCACCTCTAACAATTGCAACCACTTAACTGAACAGCCTCTAATGTGACAGTGTAGTAGCCAATGATCATCTATGTAATTTGTATTTCACGAAGAGAAGTACGCCTACAAAAAGGCAACGAAGGTAAAGTGGATGATTCTTGTAGACGATGATGTTTTATTGCTAATAAAGAACACTCTCTGCTAAAGGATTGTAACATCGTAATAATCGTAAAAGTAAAAACCTCAAATGAAATAGTTCATTTTATTTCACCTGGTTCATCACCATAAATGTCCTCTATTGCTGAGGGCGGCGGTGGTGGTAGGTAAGAGAGGTCACTATCTGTTGCTCCACCTGGTTGCAATCAGGCAATAAAAAGGAACAAACTGTATATAGCTGAAGTGATACAAGCAAGCAAAATAGCTATGTAGGCTTCCTGACAGGAAAATGAAGTGAGGTGAAGTATCATGGTGCCTATTGAACCCTGACGTAAATAAAATCCTCCTTAGAAAATTATCTCGTTGTCCTGTTAATGTTTGTCACACGACACTTCAATAGCGGAATACATCAAGCGATTTCTGTATCAAATATGTCGTATTACCTAGTTACAAAATTTCAAATATTCACACTCGGTTAATAAAGTACCTTTTCATTAACAAAAATTTTATATTTTTTAAAAAATTTGTTAACCTATGCATCTCTGTTGATAACTTAATTTCGAAAAGTTAGTCCAAGGCTTACATACGCTAGAAAAACGAATTAACAAGTTACGCTCTCCTTTCAATCTTTACTCATTGTGATAATAAATTGAATTTTCTCTAATCTTTCCAAGGTACCAAACAGCTATGCAATTTCAACGTTAAAGCTCTGAGGACTAGAAACATAAGTAAGCGTTCTTCACGTCAGTAAATACAGAAAGTGAAAATGAGCAGTCGCCTTTTATCTTTCAATCAAGGCATCATCGCTAACTTGTCTTTCTGCTAATGATATTTTTCGAAGAGCCCTCATGTCCTCGTGGAGGTTCGAATAAGTTGACATTGCTAATGAACGGTTACAAGACGCAGATCATATATAGACAACTTCACCTCATATAAAATGGCAATAGAACCTCAAACTGTAATAACTTGACAGTTATATTCTTAAGTGGATGATCGGCCAAGTGACATAAAACATTATTTGAAATCAACGAAAACGGTTGTCACAAATAGCATCAAGGCTGAAATTATAAACATAAGCATCCTTCAACGATATAACACTGAAAACTCAAACTGCACAAAGCTCAAACAAGTGCAAAGCAAGGATACCTTGGTTCTGAGTTACCCTCAGCTGTCCTCGACAGTCCATGTACAACACATGCCTAATATTCTACATTTCTATCAACAGGCGAAAACTGCAAAGAAATATCAAGGAATATGACAGATACAACTTGCTCTCTATATCGTAAAGCAATCTCAATTGACTCTTAATTTTTTGCCCACCTGGCCCAGTACCATAGAACTCTTCCGGTAGTGAAAGAGGTGGGGGCAGAGGAAGTTCAGAAGGAATTCTGCGAGGTGGTTTCGCTATTTTCGAAAAAACAAGTAAAGATGCAAAAGAAGTTAGAAATTTGCCAAGCATCAACACTGACCTACGAAAATCATTGTTAAGTGATAATTTTACTTTAATACAACCGGTATACAGACTATATCATCACACAGTATGGTGCAGTAAAGACGGTTAACCGTATGGATACTTTAACTTTGAAGTGCTAGATTGAAACAAATTTGAGAAAAGAGCCACTGCGAAATTATGCTGTCCTCGGCTACTTTTACTATGTATTTACTACAAGACTGTCCCCTTAGTTGCACAAAATGTGCGCATCAATGTCCAAATAGGCAAACACTTCCCTAAGAAGTGTATTGGACGTAGCCCTACACATAGCTGGATTCAGCTTGTGTACTTCCGTTAGATTTGCTGAATGACACTAGACCTTTTTTAGCGGAGCAGCTCGCTGGCGATCGTCAGCACTGGCGAGCACTTGTGTTTCAAGTTGGCTCTACTCACCGCACGGTGCTCGAGTATTAGTGAGTGTGAGTAACTAGACTTTGTACCATCCTCCTCAGAAACAATAAATTTGAAACATAAACTGGTATGAGGCCATTACAACAGATACTTAATGTATCGTGCTGTATAAGAACGCAATTTCAAGAAAGCCTCATTATAGTACACACGTCTGTTGCATGAATATCGACATTGCTAAAACACAATCTAACGTAACCAGAAGTGGAAAGCTTGTATGTTCAAATGAGCCACTAGAAAATCGAGGTGCAAGATGTTAAAGATAATAAAGTGAAGGACTTCCTGAAAAAGAACTATCGGCAAGCTCACTTGGAAAAGATGATGTAGCTAACAAAATATATGCAAAGCGTCTAGATCTAAGAAGAAGGCTAATTAGTCGACTACGTCAGACGTAGAGGCGCACTTCAGTGGTATAAGACTCAAAACGTGCAGCGGGGAATTATCTGTGGGGAAAACAGCCAGGCTAATATCTGAATGCGACTGATTTCTTTATTAAACATAAACGATAATAATACTCAGAATTTATTGCAAAGATGGTAATACGGTTAACTTGAAGTTATATCGCCCTGAGGGCAAAGATTAACCAAATTAACCAGGATTTGTAACTGATAAATGACTGCGTTTCACTTTGGTTCAAAAATGTCTTCAACCTCGGATACAGCACCATGAGCAAATGGACAAAAAAAAGACGCGACTACGGGGTTAGTTACATAATTTATAGATTTGTTCAATACCCAAGAGACCCTTCAAGACAAAAATGTTCTATTTGTGGCAGCATTTTTTGAATGAGGCCATGAAGCCGAGTCGACACAAAGACCATTTTAGCAGAGTGCATCCAAAAACGTTAATGCAAATTTTCCAAAGATGAAAGTGGATGCCTATAAACAGAAGAAGATACGGACATTTTTGTGAAAGAAAGCCTGCGCTTAGAAAAGTGAATGCTAGCATAATATAACATACCACTAATAATCGCCAACTCTGGCACCTCACACCCTGTTGGAGAAAAACTTTGTGGAGAAATACTACGATGTGTAAAGGAAGTGATAGAGACGGTAATGGGCGAAAGTGCTAGTCACATGCCTAGTATAGTCCCTCATACTGACGATGCAGTTCAGCGACGATGAAATGGAAAAAGGATGTGGAGTCACAACTAATCAACATCTTATCGAGAACCGACAAAGCTCTCCAAGTCGACGAGTCTAAGATCAGACACAGTGAAGCATTACTGATGGGGCACGAACGCTTCGTCTATGCTGGTGGAGTAACGGAAGAACTGTTACTTACTTTATCATTTCTATTTGACATGCATGCAACGCCGTTGTTCAAAGCAGTCAAAGGATTTTACAACGAGAAAGGTATTAGCATGAACAACGAACAACAGCAATAGTTGGACGGCATAGGGGCTTCAGTTCCCTCATAAAGAATGAAGATCCAGGTCTGCTAGCGATTCATTGTGACCCGTAGGCGCCATTTAGTTGCTAAAAATCTTATTGGAGAGCTTCAAGAGACTCTACAATTTGTTATCAAATGCATCAACAAAATGAAAGCAAAATCCGTTAACGATGGTCTTTTCCGCCTGTTATGCCATGAAAATGACGAAAGATTTGAGCGGTTGCTGGTACATACTGAGGTCCAATGGCTGTCAAAGGAAACTTGCCTAAGCCGATTTATGAACTCTGCGAGACACGATAGACTCGAAAATAGAGGGACAGGCGAGAGACTAAAGTTTGTAAAAACTGACATCACATACATGTAGGAAATATTCAGCATGCTGAATGAATACAGCAAGCAAATGCAAGGAACGAAAACAATGATGCCTAAGTGTAAAAATGTAATCATTGCTTTTACAATAAAGTTTGACGTATTCAAGTTAAACATGGGTAGGAACTAAACCAATCCTCAGATCTTACGGGCATCATGAGCTAGGGAAATAAGGTAATAGCGTAGCATTTACTAAAAAAAAGACTAAATCTGGCAAGGCACATACATAACATCGAGTTAAATGGACAGAACCTGCCAATGAGCTAAAAAACCCAATGGATTTAGTGGAACACAAGACAAGAAAAGTCAGAGTGGTAATGATGTTAAGGTATTCAAAAGATAATAGATTATTAACCGATACGGTTCTTGTACAAAAAATGAAACAAGGAATAGAAAATAAATGAACCTATTTAGTGAGTTGGCAAAGTAAAGAGAAAATTACTTTTACACAAAAAGGGAAAAATCTCGTTGATAATGACACTAGCATTTACGTGGAATTACAAGCTTGACCAGTTGAGCTTTAGCTAAAGTTTGAAAACTGCATAATAACGTCACATAGTCCACAATAAAATATCACCAATGCTTCTGCACTTCAACACTACAAAGATGACTATGTCATTCATTCTCTATATCTTTGAACTTTCTCATACCATGGAGTAATTCGTAAAGTTAACAAAGTTGGAATTGAAAACGATTACGTATTTGTAACCAAGGATACAGACGTTTGCTAAATCTGACTGAATTTCAGAACAAGCAGTACGTACTAATATACCGTGATAAACAGTATTAGACTTAATAGAGAAACTGCATTGAACCATATGCATACGTGACAATTCAATACTTCAAACAGGCTGAAGAATTGGTTTTCATAAGATTATGTGATCATTAAATGACTTTCATTTTTGAAGATAAACAAAAATCATTTTAAAAGCTTGCAATATTTAAGAATAAAAAAGTTGGAAAGAGTAAAGTAAAGAAAACCTAGCTGGTAAAACTGACCGTGCCTGCAACTTGAAATGCGAAAATGCAGTGTTGGTGTGTGCATTCATACAATAACACATGTATGCTGCACCACAAGTTGATAACAAAGACTTGATGTAAAACATAGTTCGATGAAAGGAGTTTACAGGACTTTGCTAATTATGAAAACTTTGTGAATTCAAAGTATTTACAATTCACTTTTTCTGTACTATGTACGCCAGTTACAGGTTTGAAATAACCATTTTCATCAATCAACACACTATCTTGCTATCCACTATCATTCACTCGAATGCCCTTTTGAAATATAAGGATTCAGTGGATACTAAACACATTGTCATCCTTAGATTTCTATGAAGATGGAGGGAAACGTTTAATAAAATTAGAAAACAACCCAAATATAATCAAGGGGAAAATATATAATGGCACTACTTTTGCCACATTTTGATACTGTTGCTTTAGGCATCACAGTTACTTTTCAGGACAGAGGAAGGATGAGCCCCATTGAAAAGATTATTTTCACAACTAATTTGCCTTGCTTTCACATAAATGTGGTGAACTAATGTTAATATGTAAAAACGTATGAAGCAGGCTCACCATATTATACTCTTTTCATGCAATTATTGTGAAATTTTATTCTATTTTGGCATTCTATCTTGAAATCGTCCAGCATGCTTACCTTCACTGATTATTACTATTGCACTATTTATTAGAGCTCTTGTTAGAAAACTACTTAACACTAGTGGCTTCAAGATAAATGCACACTGAAACTGCAGAAACTTAATGGGATAAACATATCAAGGAATTCAGAGAGTTAGATCTCTGACCTTGAATAAAATAATAAAACCCTGAACCTTGATGTAATAAAATATAACAACATTGAATATAAAAATTATGATCTCTGCTGATATAGTTACTACTGCATTATGTGCACAACTTATACACTCTTTCTTCCCTGGCCCACCTGGTACTTCACAATACAGATCCTCTGCAACTGGCGGTAGTGGTGGAGGTGGCGGTTCTAAAGCTGCAGAGGGCACATCCTCAACTGCTCCATCTGGTTTCCAGCCAACGGTAGAAAGGGAAAATGTGCACATTTAGATAAAGTTAACTATCTAGTGCAAAATACTGATTGTTTCTTCAATCAAACTGCTAAATCATCAGCAATACATCAATCACTCAGTAAAGGAATATTTGATTACTATAATTGTTATGGTTATGTTACATGGCTATGTTAGGGATTAAATCAGAAGATTTTGACAATAGATTTTCACATTTACATGTATACGATTGGTTAGAATAAAGACAGTATCATAAGTGCATCATAGAATCACATATACAACTGCAAAAGGTTTCCAGCAGCAAAATTGAAAGAAAACGTAAAGAATACAAACTTGCAATGCAATACACCAAGAATACTGTTTTCATGTGGTGTAGTTGGACCGCTAATACAAACAAACATCAAAGTACAAACCCTTGTAATGAAAGAGACAAACTTGTAATGTGGAAACATGGTGCAATGTAACAAAGTATCCTTACATTCATCCCTTAATGAGGAACTGATGAAACAAGAATTGGTCCTATTCATCAATGGAAGTCTCTTACTGCACCAAAGAAATAACATACTTACCTTGACATATAACATCAAATCTACCAAGATAACCCAAGTTTCATTTTATCTACAGATAGCCTGTCTATCTCCAAGTGCATACAAGTCCTGTTTGTATGTTGTTTACGATTGTGAAATGTTGACAAGTACCTTAACATGATCATACATATGGGAAATTGGTAATGCTGGAAATGCTGCTCACTGCAAATTAAACCTTTCCTATAAAACATATGTGATGCTGTGGTACAGTATAGAAAGCAAGAAATAAGAGAAAACTAAACATCTTGGAGGAAAGTGACAAACCTTGCATGCCATATCCATCTGGGACAGCAGGAGGAGGAGGTGGTGGTGGTGGAGGAGGCATAGCACTTTGCATATACTGTTGAGGTGGAGGAGGTGGTGGAGCAGCATATATACTCTTTGACTGTGCAGGTGGCATTTGTGTAGGTGGAGCTGGAGGTGGTATAGCAGGTGGTGGAACAGTTGGTGGAGGAGGGGGTGGAGGAAGAGGTGATGATGTAACCTGCTTGCCATGATCAATTTTAGGTGCCACTGGTGGTGTGGGGGCAGTTGGTGGCTGAACAGGTGGCGGCAAAGGTCCTGATGCACCACCTCTATGAGCTGGAACATCTTGGTAAAAGGACCCTGAATTTGCAGAATTGACACTCAATGTACTTGGTGATGGATTCTTATTCAAAGATCCAGATGAAGAAGATGTTGATAAACGACGAATATTTGGTGTTTCTCTTGGCTCTGTCCTTACACCATGTCCTAAAATGATAAAACGTAATGGCTACAATGTACAAACTTTGACCTTTACAAAAGCAATGTTAAACAGTGGAACACCAGTATAACAATGGTAACTTTCAGATGTTAGAAAGTTTATACAAACATAACTGGTGGATCAATATCAGGCAGAAACTGCACAATTCCTTACTCACACAATATGGACTCAACTTTTTTTCTTAGTTTAATATGGTTTAAGCAAAATATTAAAATTGGCCATGGATGATGATGAGTATTTTTGCTCACATATAATTTCTGATTAAAATTCTCTAGGCTATAGGAAAAAAAGTTGCACAAGAAGTTTTACCACCTAAAATATGATTTTGTGGTGTCATTTTTCACTTCTTTTATGACAAGTCAACTTCACAACCTCTATTAAGAATAATTGGCTGCAGCTCTGCTATAGCTGCAGCTATGTTGAATTACCATTGGTAAAACTGCAAATTGATTTTTTTTTTTAATATATAGGACTGGAAGTTTTAAACAGTCCCCACTTCTTTCTTATTAGCAAAACAATCTTGAGAAAAAGGCTTTGCGCAGATACAACATGGTATTTTTGTTTTTCTGAAAGTTTTCACATGTTTCTCAATCCTGGGTTTTCAAGCCAATATGTTAATCTGAGATTATTGTCTGAGGGATTAAAATATGATTTCCTTATAATCCATTTATGGCTAAGACCAG
>JAAAKL020012070.1:0-13268 GCA_010016065.2 Carybdea cf. marsupialis auct. non (Linnaeus, 1758)
AAATCTATACAAAGGGATTGAATGAGAGATGATAGTGATTGATACAGTTGTGTTGGTTGGCTAATATATGCTTGCCCGATCTTGTAATTTCAGATATGCAACTATATGAGCCTGAGACATGGTTCAAGTTGTTGTTAAAATTCTCTTCTTAACATGCAGTAAGAAAGGAACTTTAAGAGGTGCTCAAAATCAGCCACTGTTGCAGACATTGCAGAGAAAGCAGAGCGGGTCAGGGGTCCGTCTCTACTTTTCTGGTTGAGTGAAATTTTTCTCACTAAGAGTGCTAATGATATCAAAACTGAGCTTTGATGATTAAACAATTTTTAGGCACTTACCGTTCAAATTGGGAATTAAGGTTTGGGAGGTGGGTTTTAGTTAAAATGTGTCATCAGTGTCACCATTTGTTCTTCAATTTCATTGTGTCGTAATCCCATATTTATGATGTTGGCTAATTAAATGAAAACGAACAGAAGAGGGGATAATTTTCTATCACCCTTTCAGATTAGAATACTAAAATACACTTTCAACTTGTTCCCCTGCGCTAAATAGCAATGTTCTACTCTCTATAATCAGCATGTGTGGTAAAAGTTTATCACAATGTCAACCTAAATTGTTTTTAAAACAAGAGTTTGCGATTCCTGAGTGATTTGTGGGGCCTGCCTCCATACCTATTCTATACAGTATTTTCTGTTAGACATTGAACCTTGGTTCTATACATGATCTAAGAACGAACGCCTTGCTTCTCAAGTGGTTTCGGGATGGGGTGAAAGATCGCTAAATAGTTACATTGACTCACAAGCTGCTAGCTAATGAGATCATTACACGATAACTGATTCACACAAGAGGCTCAAAAGTTTGTGCGAATATGGTTTGTCGCAACTATGACCTTTCACTTTTTTGCATAGAAACGAAGTGGTTGCCACAAACAGTCTAACAAGTCGTGGAGGAATCAACGAGTGTAGAGGTAAATGGCTCCTTCTTAGTAGCTTCTGGAATTAGCTAAAAACATTTCTATAAGTCGAAACGAGTTCTTGACGACCTAAAATTGCATGAAACAAGGTTCAACCTCATCGTAAGTAACGAGACAATCATTGCTTACGATGGTTCGTATTGCTTTTGAAAACGTGCTACATGACAAATAGAGAAGAGTAGGCCTACAGTTGACCTGTAGCCTAGACAACCGCCGGTATACGATAACATAAATAGCAAGCATCGATCAAAGTACACTTACAGCACTGAATGTCTCTAGCATTGAAGTGTTTCTCACGAATATGAACAGTATCTTGTTCCAATTGACGTCTAAGATCAGCATCAATGACCCGTCTTGAAGTTATGATCTGAATTAGTCGGTTTCTCCACGCTTTGCTCCGGTCATTGATCGGCGCTTTAACCTTAAATATTGATAGATTTTGGGTTCTTCTCGACGTTCCACATAAAGGAATACAACAGTTAGCTCCGGGCATATTAGTACACGACATTTATCGACTTCGCTAAGGCAAAATCATAATGAGATCAACAACATGCTTTCTTCTCTAACAACGCAGCTAGTCTTTGTTTTGATTTTCTTGTTCACCCATAATTTTTGGTGGCATGGGAACACAGGAACAAAAAAATCATCCCTTTGATGTGTACCGGCCTTCCAGTCCAGGGGTATCGATTGTATGTGGTTTGATCTGACCATACATAATCGTCGTCTTTTTGACGAATCTGAACACCTAGAAGGTAGGTTAAACGACCCATATCCTTAACAGTAAACCTCTTTCTAAATTTGCGCTTTAGCTCAACAAGAAACTCTTCATTCTTACACGCAATTATTATATATTCTACAAAAACAGCAAGCATGATATATTTGCCATCAAAAATCGCAGTGTAAACACACGGATCAGCGTCAGACTTTTTATGAAACCTAATTCTGTAAGATACTCGTCTAAAACATAATTCCAAAATCTTGGAGACTGTTTGAGACCATACAACGAGCTCTTCGACTTACATAGTAAATAAGTACCGCCTTGCACAAGACCTTCAGGTTGTTCCATATAAATATCTTCATCAAGTGACCAAATTAAAAAAGCTGTTTCAACATCCATTTGATGAAAACACATACCTAACTGAACACCAACATAATCCGCAGGGATTCAAAGCGTACAACTGGCGAAAAAATCTCGTTATAGTCGACGCCAAATTTCTGACTAGAACTTTGTCAACAAAACGCCGCTTATACTGTTGTGAAGGGTCCGATCAGAGGAACAACATATAACAAGCCATGAGGTTAGAAAACTATATACATATATTGGAAATTAAACTTGCTAATTACATCTCAGGTCATCACAACTTCTTCTCATCACGACTATATAAGTTCCAACCTATACCATGACCAAGCATGACTTACTACAATTCTTTTGTTTGAAATACAACGGTAGCTATGAAATTAGACGTTATACGTTACAACACGTTCCCCCTGTTTGATACAATGCGAAATCAAACACTACATACTATTAGTAAAATATATAGCCGTAAGTACTTAATGAACATGAACTGAATGACTTGTGACTATAGGTGAAAATACTTAACTTGTAAGAGTGGTTTTTGAATACATTCTACACCATATTCTTTCTTAATAGCTCTCCTATTACAGCTGCATTACGTTTAGGTCTAGAGCTGGTTACTTCTCCTTTGTCTACGCTTACTGCATCTATGTCTACTATATATGCTGCGATTGCTTTACCTTCTTTCTCTGTAATGAGTTTATCCCTAGAACTTACCTCCAGTGGTACAAGGTGTCTCAATGACCTAATCAAAATTATCTTACCCTTTCCTGTACCCAATTGCACTACGTCTTGCTTCCATTAAGCTTGCCAGATACTGTTGCTGCCATCGTTTGGTAAAATTAGCAAGTAGACGCCGTTGTTACTGAGCCCTGCGTGATAATAACTTATATGTACTCACGGTTTCTGTATGAGTGTCAATGGGAAACTTTGATATGTTTCTGCCGTAGAACAAATGAGCAGGTATCAGTTGATAAGACACAGCTTCAAAATCATCGTAGACGTACGTTATCGAACGCAAATTCAATACATCTCAACAAGTATAGTGCTGAGTTTGTAATAACTGAGCGATGCTCGACCTACAATCTTAAACAAACACCTCTTTGTACATTTAATAAGACGCCCCCAGGCCCCACCCATCCAAGGCGGACGTTTAATAATAAATTTCCCACTGGCCCCCCCCCCCCCCCCCGCTTATTGGCAAGATGCTTTGCTACTTGGCTGCTACTTGTCTGCTACGTATAAGTTTCTGTATTTTCTTGGAAGATGACTTGAAATTTTGTCATGGTCCGAATAAAATGTACTTGAAAGTCTTCTTCTTGCGCTAAACCTCCTAAATGATCGTAAATATGAGGTGACATCTAACCTTCCACTAGTTCCGAATGAACGGCATGTGTAGACATACAAGTGTAAAGAGCTATAAAATACTTTGATTCCTGCCAATCTTTGTTCCCCCCTTGCCCTTTGGGCCCTTCCCCTGTTACATGCAAGGGCCCTGCGAAGTCGACGCCTGTATTGGTGAATTGTGGACTATCGTCATCTCTTTCACTTAGTAAGTCTGGAGGAGAACGTATTCAGAATGGCAGGCCTTGAAAACGTTTACAAAGATTACATTTTCGTACAACTGACCTTACTATTCCTCTTCCTCTTGGAATCCAATACTTTTGCCTTGCTAAGTTCAGTGTTTCTCGCACTCCATTGTAAAATATACTGTCATGGCAATCTCTTACAACCAATTCTGTGTATACGCTTTTGCGAGGTAGCAAAATAGGCCTTTTCACCTATGTTTAAAGATGCCTTGTTTATCCGTGTGTTGCAACGTGAAATTTCCTCGTTATCTATAAGCAATTAGAATTGAACATATGATGGCATTTTTGTCTGTTTAGCTGTATTTTTATCCCCCTTTACCAAATATTCTAATGTTGCTCTTTGTATTGTGCGAACAATACTTCTTTCTGCTCCCCAAATTTCTTCTGTCTCTACGTCTGTACTTTGTGTAATGTTATGCTGTCCCCGTACCTTAAACTTCATATTATTGGTAAATCGATTAACCCAACCATAGACCCTCATTGCTTTTAATTTTGAATTAAATCGTTCAAGGTTTAAAATCTCTGTTTCAACTAAGCCTGTGCTGTTATTCATTAAACATTGTGTACCATCTGCAGTTACTTTACTTCCCTCCATTACTGCCCCTGATGCATGGTCTTCACTGGGTGTTCCTTTCAGCCACTCATGGTTTGAAACCTTCAGAAATTCTGGCCCCTCCCACCATATGGTATTGTTGGGTATCTTTACCATACCTTCCCCGAGAAGGCAAATCGGCCTGGTTAAGTCTACCTGGACAGAAGTGCCAATTGTCTTTGTTAGAAATCTTTCGTATTTGATCAACCCTGTGCTGTATATATTGCTTCCACGGCCTAGGGTTTTGAATCCAGCACAATGTTGCCATTGAATCTACCCAGTAAAAAAATTCAACACAGATGACAGGGTATTCGTCATGAAGATTTCTCTTGACTGTGTTGATTAATGTGGCGAGTAAAACAGAAGCCATCAACTCAAGTCTAGGTATTTTTTTTTTGCTTGACCGGGCATGCCTTGGCCTTAGAAGCAATAAAGCGAACATCAACTTCCCCTGACTTATATTCTGTTCTCAAATACGAAAGGCAGGCCAATGGCTGTTCACTGGCTGTTCACTGGCATCTGAAAATCCATGAATCTGCAAGGATTTAATGTCATCTTTGGGTTTTCTAACAAAACATCTATCAAATTCTACCCTGCCAAGATTTTCCATTTCGTCTAGCAAACCTTTGTATTAAGTCATTATCTCCCTGTAATTCTTCATCCCATGAAATTTTCAAAAGGCACAAATCTCGAAAAAAACCATTTCAATTTAACATTGAAAACACTCAGTGCACCTAGAGGATCAAAAATCTTTGCTTAGATTTTCAGCAATGATCGTTTTGTTGGTGCCAATAGCTTGTTGTATGCAACCACATCTGATAATTCAAAACAAACTTTGTGCATGTCTGTATGCCATTGAATCCCATGGACTTTCGTTTTTTCGTTACTATGACTGGACTTAACATCTGGTTTTTCAAGCTCTTGGGTGAGACGATGCTCATTATCAAGTTCTGTGTCCTTAATGACACTCATTACTTTCTCATCATTTGATATCCATTTCCTAAGACAGAAATTTCCTTCAGCCATTATTTGCTTTGCTTCTTTGTAAATTTTAATAGCTTTGTCTGCATCATTTATGCTACATGTAAGGTCATCCGCATACAAATTAGACAATACCCTGACGGTCTCGGGAGAGCAATCTTTATACAATGAAACATGCTTTAACAGTGTTTCCCCGAGAATAGATGGACTTGACTTAAGCCCAAAGGGCAACCGTGCCCACCTATACTGTATTACTTAGGGGTTAATTGCCTTTATGTCATCCCACCAGAGAAAACACAACTTATTTCGATCGGACTCATCAATACCGATCTGTAAAAAGGCAGATTGCATGTCTGCGCACAATGCAACGGGGTGCGCTCAAAACTTTACTAAAACATCAAACAAGAGCGGCAAATAGTTTGAGCCTAGTTTCAGATGATCATTTATCGATAAATTGTCTTGCGACATTCTAGCACTGCCGTCAAATACAACTCGAACCTTTGTTGTTTTTCTATCCTGCTTAACCACTGCGTGATGAGGTAAAAAAATACTTTTGACCTTGACTTGGTGGAACCTGCTCAATGATGCCCTCACTCAACTGTTTCTTGAAAATTGCATCATATTCCTGATACAACACAGGGTTTCTCCTGAGTTTATGACCCAAAGAATTCAATCTAGATAAACACAATTCATAATTATCTGACAATGACTTTAAATTGGAATCTTTCCAAGGTAAACTCACCTCATATCTTTCGCCTGTGAAACGAATGTTGAAGTTGCCTTCTGCTACGGCCTCCGATTCGGGCGTCTCTTCTAATCCGGCTGAATCCATTTTCCAAAAATCCCGGAGAGTGTCGGCTAGGCCAGTTTGCTCATACCCTTCAAATTCTATTTCCTCCTCAGGAAAAACTTCTGTGACAACATTCGAAATAACATGATTAGAAGAAGACATATCGGAATTTACTTGACCGGATACAACCCAGCCTAACTTTGTGCTAACTGCAACTGGACCCGATTGGCCCCTTACTACGTCCCCTAAAACTAAGTCGAAATAATCTGAGCCAACTAAAATATCTATAGAAGGTGACTGCCTGTCTGAACTATCTGCCAACTTCAAACCTGTTATGTGTGAAAACTGTTGATTATTAAAATACCTACGAACTGGAGAGCATATAACCGAAGAGCTAAGAGCTTTTAAAGTTACCGGGCCATAATCAGTTTCTAGATTAAACTCTACACACGCGCAAGAGGGAGTGTGAAACCTATCACTTCCAAACGTATTCAACTTAACAACTTCATTCGAGAGGCATGACAAGCCTAGCTTGTTCTTCAATGCATGCGTTATGTAAGTACGCTGACTACCCGTATCTAACAAAATTCTTACAGCAATACGTTTACTTTTATCATGCCCATACGCATAGGTAGTAGCTGTTTGTAACAATACTTGGGACATATTATTTTCTTTTGCAGTATTCGTAACGACTTGCGTATCTGTTTCTTTGCTTGTCTCCGTTTTCCTTTCCTCCTTCGGTTGTTCTTCTCTTTTTTTCGAAGGTTCACACAGAGAAGTGTGGTGTCGTCCTTTACAGTTCTTACAATGCCATTTCGAGCGATTTCGCCTGGTGTCCGACTTTTAGGCACAAGAAACATCTGTTCATGTCGCGCAATATTTGTCTTCGTGTATTTGTATTGGTGATTGCGTTACAAACTTCTGCATAGTGGCTTCCTCTGCAGAAGAAACATTTTGTGCTATTCGAGTTCTCAGAGTTCGATAAAAAACTTCTTGCTGTTGCAGATCTAAATTGTTCCCTTGCTTCCGTAGTATGCCGTTTCCCTGCCAAAGTCACGTGGGCGCTTACTTCGCGGGCTTCAATTTCCTTTCTTACGATGTTCAAAATATCAGCTATGTTCCACACATCGTCCGTGGTTTTACGAGCCACTTGTAATGAAATTTCGCTTGGCATTCTGGCCATAATGATAGGTATCAAGAGGCTACCGTACTTGTCGGAAGTTACTCCCAAGGCCTCTAATCCACGAACGTGTACGTTGATGCTGTCGTACAAATGTCTTAAATCCTTGAGATTATTACTGTGACAATGTTGAAGTTGAAGAAGCTTCTCCATATTTGTGCTTATTATCTGTTGCTTCCGTCCATAACGTTCTTTTAAAATGCCTATTGCAACTTCATAATTTTCGTCCGTCAAAGGTAGGCCCTCGATAGCCTTAAAGGCGCTATCCTCCAGCAATGGCAATAAGTAGCTAAACTTATCAATATTAGTTAAAGAGGACTTACTGTGAATTAGGCTTTCGAAACTTTGCCAAAATGTTTGAAATTTGGTTATATCCCCACTGAACTTTGGCAAATTCATTTTCGGCAACCTGGCGTTTTGTTTATTAAGGTCCCGTCCGACAGATCCAGAATTCGTATGCGCTTCTGAGACAGTGATGTCCGTTGATCCTATAGCTAGTCCATTGCTGTGGCCGTCTGCCATTGTGTGTTCTCGTTTCTTCATAAAAAGATCGATCCTTGCTAAAGCGGAGTTAGTTTTAATGTCAAATTCGGTGATGTCCTCTAGTTCTTTTTCTAGTGTATTAAGGTCCACTGTCTCCAGTATATTTTCATCGTAGCGGCGCACAAGGTCCCGTTTGTCCATTAATGCCTGCTTAATCCCTAAATTCTGTGCCGTTTTTTCCTCCGTCGGGGAAACTTCCTGTAAAATACTTGCAAGTTCTTTCTCCAATTTTGTAACTGATGCCTTGTTCGCGCCTCTACAGGCCTTTAACCTCTCAATTGTCTCCATTGCCGAACTTCTCTGATATTCGAAACACAACGTTGGGCGCCAATATGTTGTGAAGGGTCCGATCAGAGGAACAACATGTAATAAGCCATGAGGTTAGAAACTATATACATCTATTGAAAATTAAACTTGCTCCTTACATCTCAGGTCATCACAACTTCTTCTGGTCACAACTACATAAGTTCTTACTTATACCATGATCAAGCATGACTAATTACAAACCTTTTGTTTAAATACAACAATAGTTATTAATTAAGACGCTATACTTTATAACAGTGTTCACATTTGAGATGAGCCTTCTTATATACCAGAATTTCTCCTTATCGAAATCACCATCCATATACATTCTGTTCCGTGCGTGAAATCCTACTGTCTGCACGACTGCTTTAACCACTTGTGGCTGCTTTGAGTAGTAGGCATATGAGACTCGTGAGACGAATCTTATCTTTTTCTACTTTATTAAGTTTACAAGTGAAATAACAATACCAGTATATCCTGAAGTGACCTAAAAATAGGTCCCTAATTTCTGATAAACAATTGATCTTTGGCGGGAAGTAGATTAAGGTGAAAAGATCACCTACTTTGTTTAATTTAAGTATCATCTTGCGACGGGATTGGTTTTACAGATCATCTGTTGGTAGGTTTTGTTCGTTGGAGAGCAATTATGTTTTACATAAGAAAAATCAATGATTGAAAAGCCAGAATTCAAAAATAACACTTGGTCTTCTAAGGACCCATTACGATACACTCTTTTTTATAAGAAACCCGAGAAGGACTCCTAGTACCAGACGTTTCTTAATTGTTCAACCTATTATAGTTCTAAAAGTTTCTTAACAGTTTCTTAAATGAATTGCCCATCTTACATAGTTCAGCAGGGTTAAATGCCTCCTCAACATTCACACATGAAACCAAAAGTAGACTGGCTGGAAATGAAATGTGTTCTGGCTGACGGATGTGGCAACTGCCATAGAAAATACCCCGGGGGCAGGAATTTCTACGTATTTTGGGGACTCATCTTGCGAATTTGGACATACAGTAAAATGTATATGTGATATATTTGTCTGAAGTGAGTCAAGCATTCAAAATGTCCCATTTTTTTCCCTTTTAGTGATTCACCACAGTTTCTTAATTCATTCATTGTTATTTCTTAGCGTTTTGTCCGTCGTAGCACTAGTTTCTGATAAAAAAGCTTTTTATAAAAAGAGAGCGTGTACTTAAAATATGCCCTTCCTTTTTTAACATGCCCCTTAAAATTTATATCTTGTTGTATTGACTGAGATAGGTGTTATAAACTCTAGTTGATGGGAAATCGTAGGGCCACGGGGATTTGAATCCACGGTGCCCGTAGTTACGCAACGACAACGCTTTCCCACTAAGCTACCGTCCCTTACCAACGAGAGAGAGAAATTTGGGATACCTATTGTTTGGTCATTGCGTCACTACATTGCTACTGGTGCTATGTTAAACTGGAGTGCCTATACTAAGAAAATTAGGTTTATTTACCTTAGAGCCATTCTAGTCTCACGAGGCCAACATCGCTCGTTTATGTAAAGTTTCACTTAGATAACGTTATTGATGATGACGAATTCCTATGTTCATTGCCTCTGAATATATCACATCTGAAGAGATCAATTCCATCAGGATAATTCACGGTGATTTAAGATGATCGAGGCAAGTAACCTTATAAGATTCGTCAAACTGTTTTACTCAAAATGTTTTTTTGAGAGATTCATGACTGAAACACTGTTCAGAGAGACTCATTCACAGAAAGAAATATTTGGCAAAATTTTGGGAGGAAAAAGATATATATTTAATTTAGTAAAATTTTAAGTATTACAATGATCAGAGGGGTTAGAACATTGAGAAACTATAAGTCTCGTTCCTAAATGAGAACAGAATTTTGTAAGGCTTTTAACGTTGTTTGGAAGCACTTGCGCCATCCCTCTTTTAAAGACAGATGACAGTCATAATAGCTTTAACCTAAAGTTTCTCTTTAAATGTAAGGACAGATAAATAGATCAAATTCGACTAGATTATTGTAGTCGATGATGGTCAAATAGACTGTAATGTGGAATTGTGTAACAGTATACATCTTTAGGGTCTTGATTCTCGTTACTGAGCTCAGTGTTCTACAAAGCATAATGATCTGTATATTCCCCCACCCTACCTTTCAAAAACTTTCGGTCTCCTTGTTCTTGAGCTTTGGTTCAAGAAGGTCTTTTATGTCACCAACTCCCTGAGCAAAGTTGCCATCCTCTACTAAATCAAATTTGTGGTTGCTGTTTGAAATGTTCTCTTACCACAAGTACGGGATAAAATGTTGACTGATTCAGTAGGAAAATCGGCACAGTGGATTGATTCACCTCATACAAGTTTAGTAAACTCTACGTTCTTCGAATCCACTTTCTGGTTGCAAAGTGCTTTACTGTTCTTCCTCGTGCTGTTATTTGTATTGTTAGCGGTTGTCAACTGTACTAGCTAAAGCTTGTCCCCATTTTGCAAAATGCCTGAAGAGCAGAATAATAAACTTTACATATTATAGTTGCACTAACTTCTTATCATGGCGTATGCAATAGAGCAAAGAAACGAAACCGGGATACCGGCATTGACAACTACATATCTTTCTAATCAATGGCGGATTTGAGGGTACGAGGCCCTATGACGTCATGCATTGCTAGGAAGTTCAGACATGACCGAACTGCAGAAGTTCCGGAGACACTGTATTCCCTCCAGTGGGTATAGTTTCAAGTTTTCACTTACTTCCATGAAATTGATATGGGCAGTTAGACACGTTTTTTCTTAGCATTGAATCGTGGGGACCCCTACAGGTGAGGGGACTCGGTCCGTGGCCCTGCCGGCCTCCCCCTACAACCGCCACTGTCTCTAGTATCCATTCCAACTTCATGTCATCAAGCGCCCTCTTCTCGATCACTTCATTCCAATTACTCATTTATGAGTAGTGCAAGTCAAACATTGTTCAAGCGGATTTGAGTCTACACATCGTAGCTCATTAAGTCGCAAATCTCAGTTTTGGTTATCTAATTTTGGTTTGTCATTAAGCAAGCGTTGATCCATTATTTTGATTGTAAACAACTTAAAACGTTCACCGGTAAAATATGGATTGTCACTGACAATTTACTTTGATAGATAATTCATTGTTTTGGAATCGGCGAAACTGTTCAATAAATCATCGTAACCCACACCCTCTTGACGTCGGACATTTCTACTACCTGTGATACGAAAACAAAACCTATGAAGCCTGTTTCAGCGTTCCTTACCGTGGACCTAATCTACAATCTACTAAGTCATGTAGGGCAAAACAACCCGACATTAAACGATAATGGTGTAGTTAATGTACACGTTTGCATGTTTTAAGAGGGAGGAAATGATCAGCTCTACAGTTCCAACTGCGAAAATCACCACTAACGTAGAGAACCCTTCATCCATATCTACTGCGCAATCCACTTACTTACAAAGCGTCATGCGCGACTTTTACAGCATCAAGAAATAAATCTTTATATCTCCAATCATTTACTGACATTCTGACGACAATACCTCGGATCCCGATCTTTGTTGAAATAAAAAGAAATAGAAGCAAAATAACTCCACCGAAAATGAAATATAGGAAATACAAGAATGATGATGGAAATCTACAATGCAGGATGGTTGAAAATAAAATACCTCTTGCTCGAGTCCGAATCAGAATTGCTTACGTAACAGACAATGTAAAGTCAGGTGCTTTGGAGGATTTGGCATCTGGAACGGAACAACTATACAAATAATTACTTTTGAATTGGTCATCAATCCTCCCCTTACTTTAATCTCATTAAAACCCTTCTTATTCAATCATAATGTTTTACCTCTCATCTCTCTTCCAAGCACTATAGAGCATAGACCCATTTTTAACTGTTCACACTTTTGTCCTCCTCTTCAAGGGTATTTTTCTACTTAAATATGGAAATTGACATCTACCTATTTCCTTCAAAACCTTACAACAAGGCTATTCTTTTTTACTGCAAATATTCTGTTGCAAAACGTTGTACGGCATTTGGGTCTGCTCTACTTTATTAAAAGACATAACATAGTCCAAGAGTTTTCTAGTGCATCATTTGGTTTCCTTTCCTTTTTTTTTAAATCCTCTTGTAAACTCCACTTTACTTTACTTTTCCACTTTTACTTTACTTTTCCACTTTTACTTTACTTTTCCACTTCTACTTTACTTTTCCACTTTATTTTACTTTTCCACTTATGTAGCTAATAGTTTCCTAGCATGAATCATTGTCAATGTCGCAGTACATGTGTGATAACGGAGGAGAACAAAACAAGACAATCAAATGATCTTACCAAATACTGAAAAGACGGTAGAGATATAGAAATTTATGTCACTAAAGAGATGCAAAACCGTGACCCACGCATTTGCGGTGAACTCTGCTGATAAAAACAAAATATTTTCCGGCTTATCAATTCAAGTCATCTCTCCTAAGATCAATTTGCAGAATGATGAGCTGTAAGCCAGTCCTTTCAACGTCAAGTAATATAGTACAGAAACTCGGGTTTCCGATATTCCGTAAAGCCAATTGTCATTGTCTACCTCGAGTATTGGAAAATGTGGCAACTAGAGATGCATTATATCATCAGTAAATTTCACCTAGCTCAGTTGATAGGGTTGATGCCACGAATTTGAGAAGTCCCGGGTTCGAATCCTATTGGTGACATAAATTCCACGTTTGTTTTTATCTTTTCCAACTTATCATTTTAGATCCTCTCTTCTCAAAAACATTTTATTACACAGTTAGTGCACAATAACAGGTTAGGTATTGCACCATATCAAACAATAGCCATGAGATACCGCAGACCATTCATGTACGTAGGGGTTTTCTTTCGTCCCAAAGATATGACATTTTTGTAACTGTTGCCCAGCTGGCCGAGTGGTTTACCTCCTTAGGGCAGCAACACATAAAGAATACAGTTGATGTAAGTGTCAATCAAAATAATATAATTCACAATAACTATTGGCAATACATTTATTCAATTAATAATTCCCATAAATGTTCCAAGTCACGCAATGTTCCAGAAAAATGAATGGAGATGGGTCAGAGCTAGTGATGCGGATCGGTCCAGTCCGCGGTCCGACCCCGGACCGCTTAAAGACCGGACCGCCTTATGAAAGGCGGTCTCGGACCGGTCCAGCAAACCCGGACCGCCCCGGACCGGCTAAAAAGTCTCTTCAATGCTAAACGAAAAGCTATATTTCAACAAGAAA
>JAAAKL020012071.1:0-13268 GCA_010016065.2 Carybdea cf. marsupialis auct. non (Linnaeus, 1758)
TGGGATTCGCAGCAACTGAGACCTCGGGAGTTCCTTCGATAACATACTCTCTCGCTATCATAGTGACAAAATGCAAGGAAAACGGGTGGAATGTTGATTATTATCACATGGCCGTCAGAGTGTGGGGTTTCATCGACAAAGGGCTGGTAAATTTGTTTTGAAAGCGATGTTGGTGCTCAAATAGCGATGTAAGAATCATGATCAAAGAATTACAGGAGACAGTGGAGAAACAGTCTCTTTGGATATGGCCAAAAAGGGACGATACAGACTGGCTTGAAAAGTAGAGAGAAATCGCCAGCATCAATAGCACTTCGATTTAGAGGGGGCCCCACCACTTCATTTGTACAGTCGAGAAGTAGGGGTCGAAACTGGACAACGTGGTTCCTCCTGAAGATGCTGGTGTTGATGTTGGATCCGGCGATGGAGAGGGATGCTTTCCAGCACTTGTGTAAGTGTTTAATCTTCTTGTCATCCTCCACTGCTGGGCGTAGACATCCAGATCCACTCAATTTACGAGATCAGCCTTTTTCATTCAAAACCCTCATCTCAATTTTTACCTTCAAATAACAAGTATTCTCTACGCACTAATAATTATTTTCCTTTGTAAGATTTTCTCTACTCACCACTGACATGATTGGCAAATAGCAGTTGGCCATCTTTATAGAAAGTTTTGCACTTACCCTTGGTTCAGCAAGATGTCGAAGGTGTGTATGAAGAAAACGGGAAAGAAATTTTAATTCAGTCAAACCCTTTATATTAACCTTGTTCTGCTTAGGCCTTTTCACAACTTATTCTGCTCGGGAGAAGGGGCTTTGGTGAGTCTCATGGTACTGGGATTTGGTGTACTTGCAATAACATCCTTCACAACTTGAATGGTGTAAAAAAGTTGAATATTGGAGCTATGGTTGATGACAGATGGACTTTTCCAGTCTACAAAGTTCATCAGTCATAACTTGTCAACTTGTTACTTTGGCATAGTTGTGTGTCATTATTAATTTTGCTTTCAAATTGAGCCTAAACTTTTAAAATTTATTTCCACGTATAAAATAATGATAAACGAAAGAATAAAGCAAAGCATCGCTAAGTTCCATATTTATGAAACCTTGGTTTAAATGGGCAATATTGTTCAAAATATAGCAGTCCGTACCTCGAATTTTTTCCTAAATTACAATTTTTAAAACGTAAATTTTACGCACATCTGCAAACATTAAAACATGGAAAATACCACAAGTCGATGAGAGATAGGAACAACTAAGAGTCAAAGCGTCTCAAGCCTGTAGCACTTACAAATAGGAAATAGCAGCCAAATTATGTTAGTGAGGACTCCAAAAGCGCTGCCCTCCACGAGCAGAGTAGGTGTAAGGACTTTAATGGGCTTATCGATGAAACATATCCACAATTAGAGTTGGAAAAGGGTTAGTGGAAAGTGGAAGTCAAGTTAACTAAAGAAAACAAGTCCTCATTGGGTATATTGAGAATTATGAGAGTGTAACATCACCAGCTGTGAGTTCTATTAAACTAGCACTAATACCTAGTAACTAATAGGGGCTTATGACGATGACCAGATAATTGGTGTATGCTCCTTCTCGGTATTACTGTCCACGAAGACTGGCGGAAGCAGCAAGTGAACTGGTGCGAAACAGGAAAAAGATGTAGTTAACATCCCACAAAACAGTGTATCTTTGCTTTATGGATAACCCTTATAACTAAAATGGTTAAATGAAGCATTGCTATAGCTTCATCCAAAAGCGAAGTAGGTTTATCAACCACGTCTTATTGCTCTTGACTGTGGTGGCTCTCTTCAAGTGGCAGGAAAGACCGACCTTCCTAATAAACTTAAAGTATCTTTCTACTCACTATGATCAATACGCATTCAGTACTTGGGTGAAATCTGCAACTTGGAATTTTCAACAGTTGCTGCCTCCGACTATCTGTAGTGACGTTGAATTCTTGCGAATGTCCGCATCAAATGGGAAGCCTGGGTAATCTGACATAATTGAATGCTATCGGAGGAAGGGAGCTGTTTGTATTGCCTATGGGTGAGTGTCAGTAATACTAGGTAAGATGCAATATATTAAGGGTTTTGTAGGACGAGAGCTGTTTGTATCGCCTATGGGTGAGTGTCAGTAATACTAGGTAAGATGCAATATATTAAGGGTTTTGTAGGACGAGAGCTGTTTGTCTTTTCTCTTTATGAGTGCCAGTGGTACATTAAATAAAAATTACATCCATCCGATGTCAGAAGGGAGTATTGATTATCACTCGTTAATGTTATCCTTGGTTACCTCTTCAGGTTTCACAATTTCGCTCTACAGTTTATCTTCGTTTTGCAAGTAACTTTGAATATAACGATTACAAGGTTTGAAAATTAACCTGGATATTTTTACTACAAATTTTAAACAAGGGTTGAAAGAAATAATGGAAAACTGCAAAAGAATAAAACTATGCAGAAAATAGAGAAGGAAAGAGAGGAATTGTTTGAATACGATGGTTCTCGTTTTGCTCGTATGAAATCAAATGAAATATAATGAGAAAACACATGAAGCACAAAATATCGTGACAAGCGAACCCAATTGATACACATCTTTCCACTACCTTTCGATATCTGACCACATAGCAACATTTTACAACATTAACCTGCGATTCGTATCAACATAATATCTGGGAAATAGAGAAAAAAGAGGTTACTTCTTTAAATTGTCAATGTGTTCATTCAACAGACTTGCTGTGGCGTGTACTCAACACCCTGAAAATGTCTTCGATCACATCGAGATGCTTAGGAAGATATAGAAATGCATTCTTTCAGGTAAAGACTTAGTTGAACTTTGATGATGCTGGATGACACCCAAGGTCTACTATGTTAAGATATTCTCTTGTTTTGCTCCAAATCTGTTTCTGTTTCCGGTTCTCCTTATAGTTGAGGTTACCATTCAATTACTTTACTATTTTATCGCAACCCCTAAAGATGACTGAGGTTAGAAAGAGAAGTGAAATGATTTGCCACCCCTGCTGTGACAATGATTTTCTCTGCAATGTTGGTTGTGCCATTGTCAACGATGAATACAAGACTAATCTGGTTAAGATAAAAGTGTCCTTCATTTCCTATTCAAGGTACACCTTTACCATCCATCATCAAATTATTCTGCTGTCGTTTCTTTTTCTTATCTGATTCAGGTTTGGCGCATTGTATCGACATCATCAAGAGCCGAGTGGCCGGATTTCATAGAAAGCAAGGCAAGGCCAATCATGATAATGAAGAAAATAGTCCAGGTTTCCATTCTGTTATTAAGTCTTATAACCACATCACAATTAAATAGATCGCCAAGAGGAAGCAAAGAAAATGAAATCTCTCCATGGCTTATCCTGTACTCTTCACCTTTCTCGCATTTTATAGACTGATCTCCCTCGCACAGGTGTAAACATGATGGGATTTTGTAGCAAATTGTTTCTATTGATAGTAGAACGTGAAAATAATGTGCTTTGACGACACACGCAGAGTCCAACATCCTGTTATTTTAAATTTAAAATCCCTCAAAAGAGTTCAATAGGCAAAAGCACATGTATTATGTTAATAGTTTTAAATTGAAGTTCGATCATAATAACGGTTTGATTTGAAAGGGAAATCATAACTAGCAATTTCCTTAATACAAGTATCGTTTTGTAATTGACATAAAAAAATTCGATCGATAGATTCCGCTGGATTTGATGAATGATATATAGCCTTCTGTTGTAGGAAGGTACTGAGAATTAGTCGTAGATAATGCTGAAACTGGGAGAAAAATCTTAAAATAGTACACAGACTTAATATTGTACTAATATCGATACGCGTAGTGTATCAGCTAGCCTACGTACAGTATATTTAATAGTTGATGTTGTGTAGGACGGTAGGTCACATCAATAAATAAAAGGCGCACAGCGCTTTAAACGTACAAATTAGAGATAGCAAATGCTTGGTGAGCTCCCTTTAGATGATTCCCATCAACGTACCCATTCTTTTCATATTAATGTTGACCTAAAGCGTGCTATAATTATGCAAAACCTTACCTTATATCAGAACAAATGTACGCTACCTTATCTAATCTTAACTGAACGCATCACAAGCAATCTTGCCGATACGTGAGAGGAATGATGAAAACGTGAAAACACACCATACTGGACAATTGATATTAATGCTGATGCTCTTATGTGATATTGTCTCCATACATAAAACAGTATGAAACTTTACATCATATCAAATCTTTATCTGCCAACTTCCTTCTATGTACAGCTTTCTTAATGGTGGTCTTCCATTACATCATTCTACGTCAATCCTGTTAGTTTCAGAAGACTGTTTCGTCTCTATTAGAACACGACGGATTGCTATACACACTTGCCTTTTAGTAAGTGATATAAAAAGGACGAAATGACGTCTACCACTAGAAACGAAACATGATGCTATTTTGCAACGATGTGGTTTTCATTTGTTGTTCTGCGTTGATTATGTAATGGAAGATCTGCGATTCGAATACTTGAGAAAGTAGGAACTAAAAATAAGATATGTAATTTAATTCAACGTCTTTTTCTGCACGGAATGAACTGATTCCAGCCTAAACGAGAATAGTCTTAGACAGTAATTAAAAAATTTGCAGAGGGCCGTAGTTAGATCACTGATTCATCTAATATTTCTGCGAAGCTTACGGTTGATAATGTGCCACAAATTCTCCCTCGCCCGAAGCACCTATGTCGTAGGCCTTGCCAATGGAACTCTACTAGAACAGTGAGTAATAAGAGTTGTCTACATTAATAAATTAAGTGTTACCTTATGGAAGTTAGTTTGTAATACAGCTTGTTGGCAAAACTGACAGGGAGAGCTCACGGATAAAATATGGGAAACAACCTGAAGTCTGGAGACTAGCTACGTAGCTAAATCAAATACTTTATAGAAACATTTATAGAGCGTGGATTTTCTATTGAAATGTCGGTATGCGCACCGACGCGAATCGTACTACGAATAATGCGCAGATGAAATTAGGGGATATATCGCTTTGTGCGTTACGTTTCCTTGAATCGATATTGAGAGTTTACATCAAGTCAATTTTTGGAAGGAGCAAACACATCGAATCAGAGAATCAAAATTATCAAGACAGTTGGGTATAAGTTTCATTGATTTCTTTTCAACCCAAATTCTCACGATTGTGTATTCTGAGGAGTGTCAGACGAAAAAAGCTTTCCAGTACTAAAAATGATTTGTAGTACTAAACAAACTTTTAGAAGCAACATTAAGGGTCCACATGGATGTCAGCAAGGAGAGCAATTTATATCAAAGATGAGTATCGCTCGCTCGTCAATGAAATGATGAAGGGGCACTACAAATTCTAAAAGTAAGAAAGATTTTATATCGTGTTCGCTTCAACTCAGCAGACAAGGATTCAGAAAACATGGAAATCGACAGTTTAGGCCTGAACGGAACACAACCAAATATCAGCACTCGCTCTTAATCGAAGAATTTCAGCAATATCAAAGAAACTGGTAGCATAGAGAAGTCTTTCTGCTGCTTGACAAGCGAAAATGATAAACATCTAACAACTACTTGCGCAAGTAATAGACCGCGGGTAAAAATGAACCTGGCAGTTCCCAAAAGGTATCTGGACAGACTCCCCCTCCCATTATGAACAATTTTCTCCCTGCACGTAGTCTTGACTTTTACAACTTTTAAAACGTATATCTGCTCTCTCTCCGGTTCGAAATACATTTCAGTCTTCTTCTAAGAACACAAGTATGCGTGATTTTGATAAAGACGAGATATTACTATTACTCACTGGTCTCGTGATGACGAAAGATACGACAACATGTCGGCGCCAAAACCGTATATACCCGCACCGTATTTCTGACACACGTATTGCGCTGACGTCGACGGGCGTACCAGTTTTTTTCAAGTGGATATCTACCTTTGCAGCCATCCATGCTCTGCCTCCGAAGGGGGAATTGAGAGGATCTGATTTAATATTATTGGAAGTGAAGACTGAAATAATAACCAGAAGGGGAGGAGGGTACACTAATGATGTCATCTCGGATTAAGGATGGGTTCATAACTATGTAATATATATCATGACGACGTGCAATTAGGTGGAAAGATGTCCGTAAGTAAAATCTTTGATGTCTTCGTACTTTTCTCAGTTGAATTCGCTGAATAATAACAATGATACCAGAAGCGACCAATTGCATATTATTACAACAAATAACTCTCTTACTGTTACTTAATTTAAGCTAGAGAATCCAAAACGGCTGTACCAAGCTGAGCGCCGTTCCGGATCAAAGAATGATACATAGACTGAGTACCAATTCTGAGGAAGACTGGCTTGACCAGTCGAAATATAAGTCACCAATAATTCTTTATACAATTTAGTGCTACTTTTCTGTTTAGCCTGATTTCTTGTCTAATACTGTTACTTAGGAGAGCAAGAATCATACGAAGCTTTTAAACGTGTAGTTGTATCATATTAGTCATAATAGAGACATAATACCGATTCTCATCCTTATCTAAGATTAATAAACACTTTAATTAAGCAATTATGAATCAACTTTAACAAACGTCACACAAATTTAAGAATCTTTAAGAGCTGAAATCATGAAATTCATCAGTAGTGCAGGACAGTTTCTGGTGTTCATTTTTGTTCGATACTAAATGCTTAGGAATGTTTCTGAGGGCATCAATTTCAAGCTCCACGCAACTTTGGAGATCATCCTCTATACCCTGTGACTTGAGATGAAAAGGGGTATCATCCGTTCAATCAATCTCACCATGGCCTATTTAAAGCGAGAAAGAGAAATCTAACACATTACAACATTCATCGATTACTGATTCTCAATATTTTGAAGCTATTTACAATCTTCCGTTCAAATTCTGTGTCTGAGTCTCTTAATATCTGGTTAACAAGTTACGGTTCCCTTCAGAGTGCCCACTATATAATACTTGCGAATACAAAATTGTACGCTCTGATATTCTATTAAATTTCCCTGTATTCCAGGCAACAGTCAACTATTCGTGAATAAACAGGTAAGATGTCAGGTTTTCAGAGATAGAGTTTTATTCACAATTGCAAGTACTAACAAACACTTCGTATCATTAAGGTACAAACTTTTCACAATTTTCTTTACAGATGCTCTATTCTTTACATGGCATACGATCGACTGGTTGCAACCTATACAAAATAATGCTTTACTTTGTATGGTTAATATGTATTCCTTGAATATATTCTTTTACGCCATATTTTCTCGGCAAGGGGCCAATAATACTGATTTCAAATATACGATACTTGAGGGAATGCCCAATTCAAAGATATTTCAACTTAAAACGGTACAAGCTGTATACCCAAGTCTTCTAAAATCACAACAAAGATTATGCTTGCAATAAGAGCCTTTATGTTCTGTCTTCCCTATCTTGTCGCTGGCCCATGACGTATGCTAGTATTGTCTAGCTGAAAGTGACGTTACCATTTTACAGATAAGGGGACGGAGTCCTTAAAAACAATAAGTCACAATTTAAGGAGCGTATGATCAAGGAAATGCCGTAGTTACCTCTATGAATCTAAACACCTGTATTCAGTAAACAGGTAATTAGAGTCCTCCAAAACGTACATAGACCTCTTGATATACTACCCAATAGTCTTATTTTTTCCCCAGCTTAAAGGGGCATCGTTTTTGGGGAACGTTAAGGTGTCATCGTAGATCATTGACAAACGGTCTTGAAATGAAACAGACGTCTAGAAACTATCACAAAGTTAAAGCAACGAGTCCTGCTCGATGATCTGAATCTGGAGTGGAAGGATTTACTATGTAACACTTATAAAATGCAGAAAATCAAAGGTTATTCAAGATTGCTGTTAAAGTAGGATTTGTTCCAGGTGTAAAGCAAGTCGGATATCCGTTGTTAAAACAACACGTGCAACAAAATATTGATGGCACTGTTTGGGGGTGTAATTTAAGAAATGGAGAAACACATGAGAGTGTTGTGTATCCGTGATACATCCATCCAATGACGCTACTGCTATGCAGTTTGCAGCATTGTTTTCATAGAAATACAGCCACTGTTAAGTCTCCGACAATCACGATCCTTTTCGGCGGCCAACTATTGCAAGTTTCTCGATAATGGATGGCAGTGAATCGAGTCTTGACCTGAGTTCGCTTGGAAGTCGATCTCTGCGCCCGTAGCTAATGAGGTTAAATGTATGAGAATTATTTATATAGTAAATTATAAATCACAATTTCAATACATTTTGATCTTTGTCATGTATCAATATATAAAGAACGGAACATGTTGCAGTATGGTTCTTTCAAAAATGACGTCACGTAATTCCTATAGCTCTCTAAATGCTTAGAGTAAACATCATAGTAATTGAACTTTAAAAAGGGCGAGTGCAAGGGTCCAGAAAAAATGATTAAGGTTATCCTTTGTGCCAATTTAACGAAAGCATCAGGTCTTAAAATTTTACAAATGATGCCATGCAGGATTTCAGTGTCACGATTATTTATTGGCTTTGACACCAAGGCCTTTTCCTGCAAAACAGCGTACTCACTTTGGAATTCCCTATGTTACAATAGCTTCGTAAATGTATTCGCATCCACCTAACACATATTACAGCTGTAGGTTAACACCGACCACATTTGCTAATGAACAAATAACAAACAGATTATACTGTCAGTTAGAAACTCGCCTGAAGGATAAACATTGCAAGACCGAGTATTCGTTGATAAAATCTTGACTATAATGTCATCAAGGCAACCAGTTGAAGATGAATTCGATGATGTTAAAATACGAAAGTAATTCATCGACAGGCTGCGGGTTGTGAGAACTTGGGAAGTGGTCAACACCAGCTATGGTCTGTTGCTAAATAAGGGCAAAAAAGGAACTGGCGAAGCATTGTGCTTCATAAGACCACCAATCTCCAAATAGCAAAGGTTGTTCTATTGTAATTTAAGACTGAGTATACCCTCACCCTCATACCACAAAATGAAGTCACCTAAAAATACACCTGTTAATCGCATCACATCTATTACGAATCAGTTACTCTTACCTTGTCTCAACTCCTGTTGAGTCTACGAAATTCAAAGCACGAAACTCTGGTTTTATTTTCAATTGTGAACCGTCGTTATACTGAACCCAAAATTCTCCCGATGACAACTGTCAAGGAAAGCAATACAACGAAAATGTAAAGATTTTCTTACAAGACTAAAATTTGAGAAACAAATCAACCGAACAACCTAGATTCAAAATATCTTACAGTACTTAAATCAAGGACGAAAGAGCACCTGAAATAAACTACAGGAGGAAAGTTATCATTGAACTTTCATAGATATTTACTTCTCATTTTGTTAGACAGATGTCCAAAGATTAGCTTACTGCAGGAGGAGGCACTTTCTTGGCGCCCATAAATATGCAAGTATTACAAGGGAATAATGGACTACAGACTCTTCCCTCCTTTCTTCTTTTGGACGTCGTGGATGTATGACCCCGGGCAACATAACTTTGAAAAGTCTGCTAGCATGACAAAATCTCCCGGTGGCCTTAATATACATGTGTAACCTCGAAAGCCGCTTTCGTTGCAGTAAGAACAATCCCACAACACACTGCATATCAACCTTTTGCCAATAGATAGTCTTAGTGAATTTCTTTCAATAACGATCGAACCTGGAACTAAATGTACCTGAGCCAAATTTAGCATCAAACGACGCGCAATTTTGTGGAGAAGACAAAAAAAGCTCAAGACTCAAATGATTGGGGGAAAAGTTATATCAATTTTTGTAGGATAATTTCTAAAGCAATTTCCATGAAATCGATCATAACGATGAAATGGCAACACCTCTCTATTGATGTTAAACAAGACTTTCGTTTTATAGAGAAGTCGAAAATCGTTTAAGTTTCGGGATTAGGAGGTTCTTTGGGGGCATCAATAACAGTGAGGGACAGAAATTAGCAGGGGATAGGAAAAGCGGAAGAAGTTAGAAGGGGGAAGGTTGAAAAAACTTGGATACAGACTAATTGACAAGTCGTTGAAAGTGTTCCAGGGAAAACTGCCTCCTTTTAGCTACTGAATCTTATAACCGTTAGATTATGAGTGACGTGTTCTAACCACACGGCCACCCCAGAAACGATAGTTGTAGACCCAAGAATAGTCAAAGGCCTCTCAAATTAAAAGACGCAGAGTAGAGCAACAATACGTTTTAACCCAAATGTAACCATTCCTCACCCTCTCGTAAGAGAATTTGATGTTCTTGTTCTTGAGTCCGTGCAAGTATTTCCAAGTGTTGGGCAAATAGACTCAGGGCCAGCTGTGTAAATGGAATGTCCACAAGAGTGGATTCATCATCCTCCATTGGTTTTAGATGAGACTAAGTTTCGAGTCACTTTACCAAATCACGCAGAAGATGTATCACATACAAAATGATCTCTACATTGCAAGTGTACTCAAGGATTAATACCAAGTCCTTCAGTAGTCAATTTAAAGTTCAAATGAAAGTATGACATTTTTAAGGCTTTCACAATCGATCAGTGCAAACGTCAACCAAAGAACTGACGACAACTTCATGTTTTATGACCAACAGCACGATTTTCATATAAAATGCTTACAACCGGTTTTAGAAGCTTTGATAGCTAAAATGGGCGTGGAATATATATGTATATATGTCATTTGTCAAAATTTCGTAAATGGCAACTATTATAAAGTAAGGAAAAATTAAGTGAAGCGAAATTACAGAGGTCGGCATTTTAACCTATGCAGTAAACCAGACATGTCGACATGTAGACAGTCCATACAAACTGCAGGCCTGATTACACTAACCTTTTAAAGTTAGATGAAGACAACGAGATATAAAGTGTATCTAAATATACGACATCAAGTTAAGATTAACTTGACCACTACGCATTTCATTCATATTCACAGGTCCACAGATCTAGACCATTGATAGACCTAATGTCTGCGGAGAACAGTCAAGGATTACGCTGAAGATAAAATTCCACTCACAAAATTCAAGAAAAAAATTGTGTGAGTTCAGCTATTTTATAGTCTTGATGACTTCTGCATCTCCATAAATTGTAAAGAACACTGAAAATTAAGTGCATCTGTTCAGAAGACAAGGAATCTACTATGCATACCATGATAAAGTCACTGAAGACCAAAAGCTACAATCAAGCAGTTTTAGCAAATAATTGACACTGACATTAAATGACTTGATATCAAAATCCATCGCTATCAATCATACCAAAATTCCCCTAACTTTTTTTTACTAAATTCTACCTATATGAACCTTTCAAACAGTGCCAGTCACTTGACAGTGCCATTTGACATAGTCTATCTCTATATATGTTCTTGCCATTATCCATTAACCCCCTACTATAATTGTGGCCACTTCTCCCTGACGGCTTGAAAAACTGTTTCCTTAACCATATAGATGGTGAAAATAGATCGCCCCCCCCCCCCCGGTCCAGACAATATAATCATGTACTTTGTGGTCTACCGTGGTTCCTTCGGTCGCTCACTTGCCTTGCATTTCAGAGGGTCAGGGTTCGATTACCCAAAGGGGCACTTCTGACCTCAGGACAGGCAACCGGATCTTAAAGCTTTCTATGCCCTGGCAATAAAACCATGTATATGGGCACCGCCTTAACCCCTTTCGAGGGACGTGCACGTCGTAAAAGTGGCATCAATACTGTGGCTTCAAACGCTACGGGAGGTTACTAATCTACTGAAAATTGGTAGCTCCAGAAATTTCTGTCGATTTATCCGTATTTACAGCTTCTTCCATGTAGTCACCCCCTTGCCATATCAACCAGCTGATGTTAAAATCCAGATCTTTAACAGTCACCATGCGCCCATTAGTTTCATTGAGGAAGTATCACTTCAAATACATCAGAATCAATCTCAGCTCGAAAAGAATAGAAACGTTTGCGTTCAGTACACTAACCTCGATTCGGTTGCAATATGAACGTTTCAGAGATCAAGACAATCAGATTTCTACTCTGCCAGATGAGACTAATCCAAAAAGAAACGTCTTTGACGTCTTGATTTTTTTGACACAGTCAGGATGTTCACTCATTCTCACATGCTCATCACATTTACAGAAAAACACATAAAATGAAGGCACGTGTAGGTCAGATATCGAGAGACGTTTTTCTAGTGTAGTTATGTGCACCATACGGTAGAATTAAATTTATATATTAAAGATGTAGGTAATTATGGATAATCAAGAATAAATGAGAGGTATGATTTTCTTGATAATGAAAGGGCAGCAGTGTTCCGTAAATGGAACACCTATATAATACTATCACGAATACAGAGGCTAGATTGACACCTACTCCCGGCACCAAAAAAACTCTGATCTTGTCGAGGGCAACGTGTGATTTTCTGTGTCCATCTGTTGCTTATATTCCAATGTCACTTTTGATTGGAGCAATAAACCGGTGACGTTTACGGTCAGGGTACCATCGACAAGTTAGTTTAGATTGTAGGATGAACAGTAAGTACAAGCGGTAGTTCGCCATTGGTAAATAGTGCCACAAATTGTACGGCCACCACATACACTTCTCATGCAAATGTAAATAAACTCCCTATCTCTTTCTATTACTGAGATTGCATCTGACAAAGACCCGGACAAACAAACTTTTAGCACTCTACTCTTGGCATCTGCAAAGGTATAGTGAGCTGAATGTCATCTATATCGAAACATTCCAACCAAAAAGTGATACTTAGTAAGAATTAAAATCAAGATTCTTACGAAAATGCTTCGGGCAGATTATTCCCACCATTTTCGTAATCCAACGATGGATGTTTATCAGCTTCAAGTGATGGATTTAGTAAATCTCAAAATCATTAGTCGTGCTTCTGAAGACAATGATTGCTACTAATGGACACTTAAGCTTCTATCTTAACGATTACAGCTACTAAGCACGATAAAACGAATTACCTGTGAAGCCCATCCGGTATTTGGAATAAAAGCACTGTGCAAAATGGCTGGTGAAATTGGTGAATGACTCGCAAAGCCTTGCTGCATTTTTGATTTACTGTCAAGGCCTGAAGCATTATCTACAGTCAGCGTTCGATTCCCTATTAATTGGCTTTCTGCTTTAACGTTTCGTTTCTTGGCATCATGGTCGTTAAAGTTACGTAGGCCTAGGTTCGTCGGGGCCTTTTGAGGTGCCAAGATGGCACTTTGCTTGTTTGAAATAACGGTCTCGCTGAAAGAATATGCTGAAACTGATGTCGGACCAGCAGTCTGAGGTGATACTGAAGGCA
>JAAAKL020012072.1:0-13267 GCA_010016065.2 Carybdea cf. marsupialis auct. non (Linnaeus, 1758)
CCCAATGAGAAGACAAATTCTTTTTGTCTACAAAGCAACGGTTTTCTTGCTTTGATGTGAATGGATTCTAGAACGGCTTTATATATAATATGTCTGCAGATTGAGTATCAAAATATATATGAATATGCAAATTGTGAAACAGATCATAGAAAAATTTCAAGGAAATCGTGTGTTCGAATGAGTTATATAAGCTATATTATATATATGCATAAGAGAATGCTGGTGTGTGTATACGTATGCGTATATATAACGTTATCAGGTATAAATGTATTTATATATAGTTTTCAATTGTTCATTCACATGTTTATCAAATTTTTGCAGTTGATCAAAAAGATACTTCGAATCATGTTTCGAATAATTCTTCCTGACAGATATATTTATGTAACGAGGTTTTGAAAGTGAACATAAGTGCATCTATGATAGTTACTGTGTACATAATTCCATTTGGAAGAAAATGTTATTGACTCCAAGTAATAAAGCAAATGGAACGTTAAAATCTGGCATCTCACAATAATACCCACTTTATAATATACAATCTATATGAGAAGAAATTTGATAGTAACTCCATAAAGCTTCCCGTGCCATGAATTTCCAGATATTGAAATTCCTGTTCATATTCATAATTAGATACAATATGCATGTCCTTTAGATCATACTTGTATACCTTTGAACTAGTATATTACAAAATAATGCAAATCGCATCAAATCGCATCAAGGCTAGGTACACTGACATACTTAATCTATGATCATCAATGGAAAATAAAGTCTTGCATTAGCACATGACTCTGTTCCTCCTTTATTGACAGCTATGTGCGAACCATGACAACCTCATTATTTTCCCTGCCAAACATGTGTACACGACACCGTTGAATCTGACTTAATTGTGTCCACAAGAAAATCTGGAAATAGCACAGAATAAAGTCCAAGTTACAAATTGGTGGACATTGAACTAAATAAAACAAAAAAATATGAAAAGGACTATTGCAATTATTTTCATTTTCTATTTGATCGTATTTAAGAAGTATATTTAATAAACAGGGGACAAAATGAATGTCTTAACTTTCTGTATCTAACTTCTACATTTAATTCTGGTGTATACGGCCGTGTGTTTAAAATTGTATTTAAGATGAGCAGTATGCAGGAGGCAAACACATAATTGTTACATACTTCCCCTTCACTGATAGTATACAGGGCAATTGTTGTCGTGGTAGGTTTTCAGAAATCAGTCAATTAGAAACCTTAAGAAATGGGCTCTTCTATCTTTACTTTGAACAATTGCATCTACCATCATTGAACAGAGATCAAACCTTTATCGGACCAGCTACTCCTTCAGTGATAACATGGTCAAGCCATCATTTCTCGGCTACGCTGAAGACAGCTTTGATCCTAGGATTCAGACATTAGAACTCCACGAAGCAGCGAAACCATTTTTTACTTACAGTCCTCAGAGTGAAAAATTGTCAGAATGGAACATGGAAGGAAAAGAATGAAACTAATACCCAACCAAAAAACCAATTATATATCTGGCTGCCAGATTGGTGTTGTTTTCCCTAATTGCTCGAAAAACGAGATTGGTGGTTTTTATATTTACTGGGCAGTGGTGGCTGGTGGTGCAACAAAAAGGTGGTGGGACAAATTTCAATTTTCCTGAAAAAGCCAAAGCGTATACCTTAACAAGTGCGATAACTGAACCATTTTAACTTCTCCATGCACATATTTTTTGAAAAAGTCTCAACACTACTTACAGTTTGACAGGTAAAATTCCTTTTGTTAAGTCCCATCAACAGAGGGGTAGGTTTTCACCTTCTTTATGTCACTACCCCCCATCTGGTGTCTTCAGATGGAACCCGTACCAAAGTTACCCGGAGCCATATTTTGTGTCAGAATGATATCAATAGTAATGTGTCATGAAAGCCTATGTTGCAGAAGCTAAACTTCAAAATAAAATTGACTTATATGCTTACACACAGGGGCAGCTGAAAGTTAAATATTCTCACAATGATTGGATAAAACCAAAGTGCGATTTACTATTTGAAGCAAGAAATTGACATGAGTGAGGTGAGGTGGTGGAGGGGTTCCTGAGTTAAAAGCCTTTACCGTAGACCTTTCTATGAGGTTTACACGTTCACTGTGAACGTCTCAAATCACGAATGCAACTTGACTCCTCCTTTTTACATACTAAAGACATGAAATTTGCCAACTGCATTTTAAACTAAATTAGATTGCCTGTATTCTTGTGCATGTATTGCAAAATTTCCTTTACTCCACTAATAAAATTTGCAAACAATATTAATGTGTATCCTGAGCCTGTTATACTATTTAGGGAGATTGCTAATATCACAGACTGCCAATAAGCCATTATCAAGTCCATTCGACACATTGGTCATATTGTCGGCCATCACTAATTGAGAAGTGACCTCCTCCATTCCCTTTGAATGGGTAATGGGTAATGTTAAGCAGAGTATCTAGCAATTTGCTCTGAATGGTGCCCTTAAACACTGTGGCAGAGTCCACGTGTTTCTTCAAGACAGAATCTAGAGAGGCCGTCAAGTTGACAAGTCCAAGGAGTATACTTGTGTTGCCTGAGTCATCTTTTTCGTCATGGCCTGTCAATGGAGGCTTGAAAGCGCCACAAAACGTATACAATCCACGATTCTAGATAATACGTGTCTGTTAGTGCCAACTTCCTGTTTGTGTTTTGCAATGTTGGCACAATAAGCTTAACTTAGCTGCAACCATATATCGCCCCCAGAAATGCCAGTCTAAGGCCCTTGTTCATGTGAGAGCTCTTAATATGTTTCTGAACTCTTTCAGACAAATGCTTCTAGTCGTTTAGGCCTACACGAGTCCATTCTTTATCCCTAACCTATTTTCAGAACAAGAAGCATGGGAATCAGTAGACCTTCTTTGTCTTATGGCAACCTATCACCAATTCGTGTTTCGAGTACCGATACTGTGTGAATCGTCGCTTTGAATTCGCATCTGAACATGTAGTATCTGGTATGTAAGGTCCTAAATGTTTGGCTTCTAGCTTTTCCTCTTTACCAATTTTCAATAATGGACGAGAAAGTACGGATTTAACAGTATTCATCGTTAGCGTGCTGTCATATTTAGCTTCAGCCGAGATCGATGTTGATGTTGTTAAAATGGGGCGACTGAAATTCTTACCCTTCCTATCATTGAAAACAACGGTTGGCATTCTAGTTAAGATCTAAGGGTAAGCATGCGTAATATTATGCATAAGGACGTAGAATAAATTAAACCTGCTCAAAATGAGACTTATCCTCTCATTCAGACTACAAAACTGGTTAGACAGACAACATTTCTTGCCAAGACCAATAATTTCATAGATTAAGCAGCTTGACGGAAGACCCAACGAGACATTGCTTGTTTAAAACGCAATGACATTAAACCATAAAATGACAGAATGACGAAAAAACTTTATATTGGAAACCGAACAAATTTTACTGTACACATTTTAAAAGCCCTTTGGGGGGAGCAGAACCCCCATTGCCCCTTAGCAAGAGCCACCACTGCTACAAAGCAACGGCTTGCTTCGCCAAGCATTATCATCTACAAAATGTCAATTTCTTTTCCTCCAACATAAATGGCAGACATTAAGTCATTCTGAATGGTCTATATTTCATTTAACAATTACTCCCTTCTGCTAAGCTATTTCACATTGCAGATGTCACGTCTCACGCTACGCTATGAGGTTATTTGAGGTCTACGTGGCAAATGCCAGGTAGCACGTATTCAATTACTTCGCAGAAGATTGGTTTATTGGTTGATGAGGACACAATAATTTTTCTAATAAGTATTTACATGGAGGAAACGTAAAAGGAGAAAGAAAATGTTGAATTTGACACAACTTAAGTTGTCTCGGAGCATCTTAAACTGCATTTAAACAAATTCCATCAGATTGATCGTCTGCGAAGCCTTTCATAACTTACTGTCAATTCTAAAGCCTTATTTGCAGAATAAGGACAACAAATACCCCAGATCAGGATGGCTGAAATACGTCTACTAACCTTCCTAACGTAAGAAGTCATTATTCTGTACATGGGAGCACTTTTAACATCAACTAAGCTGGCTCCTTAATCCCTCCATCTTTGCATCATCCTCTTGTCTTTTGATACTGTAAACAGAACTCCTAAAGGGTCATTTTAGTACCATCCCCATTTAAGAGATTTAGAGGAATTCCCACTCATAGTGCTTGTTCGATCTACCCCTGAAATTAAGCACTGAAGTGGTGTAATGTATCAAGATAGCAAATAACAATAGAGAAAGCCTACTTTGCTATTCAACATGTAAAATAATAGTCCTTTAATACCTGCAATATGTTTCTGTGAGCATGGGGGGCATAGCAGTCAGTCCGATTTATTCGTCGAAAATTTCATACAGTCCTGTGTGGAGTCGAATAAGATTACCCTATATTCCCTCTGTCATCATCACTTTCATCAAAATTTTCTCAGGATCGTAATTTCTGCCATGCAGGAACTCAGCAAGGATCTAGAGTACTTGCCAAGTAGGCCTACTAACAAGTTGTCAATGAGAGGTTTCATCTTTAGCCGATTTCGTTCACGACATGATATTGGTGCGGCACAAAACGCTCTCTGCTTCTTTGTTTTGTCCTGTTCAAAATTTTTATACCAAAGTTCAACAAAGAGAATATATATGGTGTTATATGGTTTTTTCATAGGGTACGTTCGATTGTTGCCGTTAAGTCTTTGCACCTTCTGTCATCCGATACTCTACACACACATTATCCCCTGTAATCCAACAATGTGGAGAGAAAGTGATGACGTCACAAATAACATGTTTTTGGAGATACCGTAAATGCTCGATTAAGCACCCCCTCTCGATTAAGCTTCGCCTCCTTCGTCCAAACTTTTTAATAATCGTCCCTCTCAAATAAGCACCTAACTGAATAACTTTTATAAGGAAAAGGGAGTGAAGATTGATTACTTCATTGTTTCCAAGAAAAAGATCTTTTGAAGGCGCAAATGGAAGCTTTCAAAGACATGGAAAGTTCCGAAAACCCCTTCGGATCTTCATCTAACGCTGAAAATTAAACTGATTTGGATATCGAAAAGGCAATGAAAGTAGAGCTCAATTTGGTCCAGGATAACGAAGAAGATGAAGATGTAGACATTGAAACATAAACGTCATATTTATTTAATGCAACATTATTTTTTTCAAACATTTTTCTTTAGCGCTAAAGTTTGTTTTTTATAACAAGCGCCCCTGTAAAAGTTGGTTTTTAAAATAAGTGCTAAATCATGCATTTACGGTAGGGCGATTTGACTCACGATATCTCTACACCACCCTGAAATAGAATGTATCCCAAAATACCAGACCTGTAGTGTATATAGTTTTTAAACTAGAGGCGTCTGAAGTTTGAAAATCTCTGGTCAAAACTCTGTTGATATTCCTTGGTTCCTTACGTTAGGGAAGAGGATTGTGTTTCATAATCTCTGGTTAGGGACCAGCATCAAATAACAATTTTTTGTTAGGGAGATTTAAAATTTGAAAGCTGATATCTCGGTGTTGGGAAAAAGCAACACTCGCAATTTAATGCCATTGACGTTCTTACTGAAAGGGCAACATGAAAATTGAAAATATTCCCATAATTCAAACTTTTTCAAAATCGTGACGTCGCACCTTCCCTCTGCATTGATGGAGAGAAGCAGTAAAGCGATCCGAGGCAACAACAGAATAACAACAACTTCAGATGAGCAGTAAGAACATCGCAATCGTCTACTGATCAAGCATTATCAAACTAACAACTTTGCACTTCACCCCAGAACTTACCTCTCAGATGCTTAAGCAACTGCATTAGGTGTTTAAGGATAGTTTTCCGTTACTCAGCCTTACGCAATTGATAAAATACATTTTGTGTTTAGATGCTCTATAGACTAGCTATCACCATAGAGCAGTCGAAAACACTGTTTCGTACTAAGCAGGTTACTCAATGCAAGCTCTTTACTTAGATCTCGATGTACGCAAAAATCGCTTTTCACAACGGTGCTGCCCATTATTGTTGCATTAGCAGAAAAATTAACAGATAGAGTATGACAGTGACGAAACGTACCCCGTAGTATAGCCTTATCAAATGCTATAATCAGGGTTGCAGCCACCAGTATCTATTTTGTTAGTTAAATTTTTGCTGAACTGGAAGGATGCTGGAAAAAGGCGTTTGTTTATATCTTTGAGTTCCGGGAATAGAATGCGTAGTTGTGGCGCAATGGGCAAAAACTTCTTAAGTTTTAATTTCGGTGCCTGAAACGTCTCAAAGGTCATTGCCCATTTCCCCCGCTGACCCTACGAAAGTTTGATAATGGCAGAGGAGAGGTTTGTCGAGGTTTCAACCTTACACAAGATGTTCTTGATACACAAGAGAATTAATGCCCAGTTGACTCATAGAAGCAATATAGAATCGCATGGATATATTTGAGTTGACGTTGGCTCTTCTAACGAGTGAGAGAAAGATAAGGTTATCTAATAGAGATCAAAGAAGCAGGCGCCGCAGCATGCCCCAAAAAGTGAGGCGGCTAAATTTAACTGCGAACACCATTGCTTCCATTTTCTAAGGGCTGTATTGAAGCTGGATTAGCGTAGCACGAGCCTATCAATTTTTGAGAAAGATTAGTGTTCGAGAAAGTTTGGCTAGCCTGAAGTAGAGAAAAAAACTGTAAAAGAGAGAAAATGCACCATTGCAAATCATAATCTTTCTTATTAAAATGTAATGCATCTTTAGTATATTACAAGATGTATAAAGTCTTCTGCGAGCATAGGTGTACGAAACAGGGAAGTGACACCCCCCAAACGTTTTATAATTAAAAAATGATCGCCCACAGTAGGGCAAAACATAAACCCGTATTCAGTTATTTTGATAAAGAAAAATCTAACTTGAAGCTGTCAAATTCAAATTTGCCAGAAGTTATACGATCTAAAATCAGAGCAGTAAAAGTTGCCCCCCCCCCTCCTCCCTATGATAAAAAGGTTTCGTGCGCTACGGAGTATGATGTTGACTTTAAGTTCGTGTCTTAAGAAGCTACAGGTGACATTGAGACTTCCAAAAAACATCGTTTTTGTGACCACCATGTTCTCTATATGCCAGGAAACGCAAGGAATAATGGCGATAAGTATAAGTGTTTGTATTGTGCCCGTTAAACCCACGTGTCGGCAATCTGTTGTTTATGCTTATTGTCTAACAATTTCCTCCAGAAGCTGAGACCAGCTATTTGTCCTGACATACACTCATGAGTCTCAAAAAGGGAGTTAGCACCAAGATAATCATAGCCAGGTCCTGTTTCATGAAAGTTGATTAAGTAACCGAACGCGTCATGGACAGCGGAATGAAATGCTGTTGGACCATTTTCATCGAAGAGCATTTTGTGAACCACAGTGCTATCCCCAGCTCCAGTTCGACCTACGAGAGAAGAATTTGCTAAGTCATTACAGTCATCGGGGTTGGGTGTCGTGGACTTCCTAGAAAAAATCAAACCAAAGCGATGGTAGCAACAGTAGTGCCCTTTTCTTTGGAGGGAGTACATCTTTTACATGGAATAGAAAGTAGTTCTTGTTATGTTAGACTGAATACGCAAATGATCGTCGTAGTTATTGAGTTCGATCTTGTCGAGTTTCAGCTTTCAAAAAACGTAAAGGAGGAAATAGTGTAGGAGTTAATGGTGGTGAGCACTAGTAACAAAAGTAACACTAATTCTTAAAACTGTAAATTTCTACATCTATTTACACTTCTGGCCCTCTAGCACAATCTTTCTGGCCACGTAAATCGCAGAGGTTCTCTATAACCAGTCAATCTATAGCACATTTTTCGGCAAACTTTAGAATCGACAAAGTTTGTGTCTTCTCGCGTCAAAATGCTTTATATATCAAGCATACCAAAGTTCTTTAAGCCCTCAATAATCCCTATTCACTACATGCATAGAGACGTGTTAGGTCATCATCATTAGCCTACGAATTTTTTCAAGGATGGAGGGTCCTGGTCAAAATAATATTTGCAGGGGCGTAATTGTAGGTGGACGTTGGGGCTGAAGCCACCAAATATTTAGGGTCAAAGTATTTTTTCTCAATACTGTGCGATCAAAATAGCTTTTTACGTATGTCAAAATGTGCGTCAGAGGTTGCTGCTGAGAAGCAGATTTTCAGCATTGTCTTCGTCACCCGATCATAGTAGGCGACATTTTCCCACTTTATCAATATCAAAAGCCCCCTGAATATTTCTGTCACAATTACGGCCGTGGTTTGGGGGGGCTTGTATCTTCTTTCATCATTGAAGAGCAAGGCCACCATGGAAGCATGGAGGCGTGGAGCCCTAGGCCCTGCCAAGTGGCGTCTACAGAAAAGTTTTTCAGGGTGGGGGCGTGACCCTGGTTGATAACGATATATTTCTTATCATGTAGATTACAAGGCGGGGTATGTCCCTAGCAGACTTTAAACCCCTTTAAAGGCAAATAAAGTAAGTGCTACTATTAATAGAAGCTCATTGTTAAAAATTGAAAAACCTTTGGGTGGCACTTTGAGGGGGCATGGCCAGTGCCCCCTCTTAAATGCTCCATTCGTCCTGGCCGTATTCTATGGTCCTGGCACACAAACATTTTTGGGCTAGATTTGCTGTTATACTGTTAAAAACGATTATTCCATCCACAAAAGGATCGTACACTTGGGTGTAGCCAACTGATTCTCTTTGGCTCTTTTGTGGATAGGGGAGACTCTATTTGAGCTATTTTAGTACCTGGTGTACTTTGTTACTAACGTTTATATAAGGCCAGTTGTAGGCGCTGAGGGACACTTTCCCCACTCTCTAAGGTGGCTGCGCCACAATTTGTGTCCATGGCGAATTAATGATAACAGAGCAAACGAGATGTTACTCCATAAAGTAGACAGGGCAGGAAAATGTTTGGCATGCTAATTTATAGCAAACGTATATACTAGATTTATTTTGCCAAATGCAGTGACTCGATACTATAATCATGGCAAGTATCTGCATGGAATAATAGCCGAAAGT
Organism: Carybdea cf. marsupialis auct. non (Linnaeus, 1758); assembly: GCA_010016065.2. Taxonomy (NCBI): domain Eukaryota; kingdom Metazoa; phylum Cnidaria; class Cubozoa; order Carybdeida; family Carybdeidae; genus Carybdea; species Carybdea cf. marsupialis auct. non (Linnaeus, 1758). The sequence continues at coordinate 9,035 of JAAAKL020012072.1, forward strand.
ATCTGAGCTGGCGAAAACAGAAATATAATGGCGGTACTTTGTTTACTTAAGAGCATAAAGCAAACGAGGCATGTATCCCTTCATAGGAGAAGGCGGAAACGAGGCAAGTGGTTACGAAATATATTATTGGCAGCAGTATCTTTCCCTATTTACCAAATCAGATAATAATACTTTCAAAAGGTAAGTTTATTGAAGTGTTATTATTCTTTAAGTGGAATCACAAAAAAATAATGAAAATGGGCAAGAACAAGAATAGAAGAATCGTAGATTATCCTTATTGCATCTATTCACTTTACCTGCTGTTGGACAAAGGAGAGCTCCAAACAAGGGATCTAAGGGCCCATTATCAGGATCTACCCAATCTGCGATCACTTTTCCAGCAAGGAACTGCTGCCGCGTTCCCCAGTAACTTTTGTGATGCAATTTATCTGGAAGACCTGACGGGAAGCAAAAGAAAACGACATTGTTTATGATAAATGTAACATTACGATACAATGTTAAGATGTGTATTTAGCAATTGTCTGAGTTGCTTTTCACCTCCCACCAAAAACTCAAAGCATTACTTCGTAATTTCGCAAACTAAGAAAAGAATTGCAATTTCTTGGTATCAATATAATAAATTTTAATTAACTGGGCCTTCAAAATTCACATATTTTGTAAGATAATATTTGTTTCGGACATAAACTCCCTTCAGCAATGGTATAAGAGAACCAAATTATTACCTTCGTACAGCTTGTGATTTTATTAAACTAAAAGAATGTGTTATTGTAATCGACAATATTAATTTTCGTTAATATGCTTTAACGAAATTGCACATAGCAAAACCTTATTTACTGATACGTACGAAGTACGATAGTACGAAGAGTACTGATTAAAAAGCTCTCGCTGAGAGATATTTTTGATAAAATGCAGAGACAACACGTCTGGAAAAACAAGTCTGTAGCCTACCACAGGAAAACATTTCATTGAAATGCAGACATTATAGATTTATCAAGGTATGATATTACTGGAGGAATTTAAAGAATTTTTTTACAGAATGTACTCAAAATAACATGTTTATATCACATTGTTCCTTGGAGCATGGCAACATCTCTAGAACGCCGAAACTGTATATCAGGCATGGAGAGAAACATAGGCTTCTGGTGACCTCGTATCCTCTTCACTCTTCATTCTTCACTTATTCTTATTCTTCTCTTCTTCTTCTTTATCCCGTAACCGTTGAAGGTCGTAGGGGCGCTTCGGTACTCTGACGAATAACATCTCTCCACACCTCTCTGTCCCTTATTATATCTTGAAAAATGTCACATCAGTTCTAAGAGCTAACCTTTTCACCATCTCCTCTTAGAGAATATTTTGAGTATGCCCATAGATAACAGAATAAAGTATATCGCGCAGTGATGGTGAGGGCACGACACCCATATCAAGAGTACCAAAGGCCGAATGTCGCCTAGTACTTATAGAAGCCACCTTGTATCTTTAATTATGAAAATAGTAAGCAAAAATAAGACAGTCAACGCAGATTACCTAGCAGAACACTAGATAGTGGCCACACATTGATACCGATTTCTTGTGATCATAATTTTCCCGTTGTATATGATAGTATGTATGTACGTGTTGTGCCAATAGTCTTGTGGGTAGTATCTAGTGTTTATGCTATCTGATTCTGAGGTGCATACGCCGACAGTTAAACAGTTTCTAAGAAGTGAGTCAAATTTTAAAGGCATTGCCTCTCAGAAATTTGAGCTCAACTTGACTTTGCATAGTTTGCAGGTGCCCAGTAACACCCGGTTAGGGAAATACAGCATCCTCATTTCAATATGGCATCTGTTACATACCTTTTCTCTTCTGATACATAGGAAGAAACCGATCCATATCTTGCAAGAGACTTCGTAGCTTCTGAGTGATTTCCTCGTTGTCTGCTGCTCTTTTCCGTGCAGCAAATCTCAGGTTCTCAATAACTTCGTCCTCTCCTCCCGTTATGTCTTCACCGTAGTCCCTCAAAAAACTATCAAGGGCGCGCAGCACAGCTCCCATGTTTACCACATGCTCATCTTCCGAGTGATCTGTTCTCCCGTCGTATATGTTACTGGTTTCACCATAAAACTTGCAATGAATCAACCTCTCACAGTACTCGGCTACTATAGGGTCCTTTGGTTTAAAATCGATTTTGAAACCACTTTTACCAATGTTGTCTTTAATATCTTTCGTCTGAAACAGAATGGAATTTTTGTTTTACATACAAACTCATCAAAATTAACAGTAAGTAAAATTACTTACATTTTGTGAATATTTACAGGAAGATGAAAAGATCGGCTGCGCCTTGCATCGGAAAATTGTATATTATCCATCGTTTGTCTTATTGTAACCCTACTAAAATTCGGTGGAAACGATTAGATGTCAGAATCTTTGTGGAAAGCCCCCTCAGTTGCATCTGTTGTCTCTGCGGACGGCCAGCCACTTAGTGACGAGGCCGCTCAGGTCAGTCGATGGAAAGACCACTTCTCAAGTCTCCTCAATGCCGATGCTGTAGCACAGACTGACCAGGAACTCGCACGCCTAGCTGCCAGCACTCAGGAAGTGCCGTCAAACGAACCAGAGACTTCCTTCACGACAGCAGAAATCCACTCTGCTTTGAAACGTCTAAAGAATAACAAAGCGGCAGGCGTATGCGGAGTATCCGCTGAGCTCCTGAAGTATGCTGGACCGGCGATGTTACTTTGGCTGCAAATGCTGTTTTCCGTGGTGTGGCGCACAGAATGGGTCCCGAAGGACTGGCGACTTGGCATAATCCTGCCCCTTTGGAAGAGAAAGGGGAGCAAGAGCATCTGCTCTAATTACAGAGGTATAACCCTTCTCTCAGTCCCTGGAAAGCTCTTTGCCATGACCCTGCTAGACAGATGCACGAGTATCCTCCGAAGAAAAAGGAGAGTTCAGCAGGCCGGATTTATGCCAGGGAGGTCCACTGTCGAACAAATCTTCACTATGCGCCAGTTAATTGAGAAAACTAGAGAATTCAGGAGGAACGCATACGTGGCCTTCGTAGACTTCAAAGCTGCTTTTGACTCCGTCGATCGCAACTCTGTTTGGCTAATACTTAGATCGACGGGTCTACCAGATAAATACTGCAAGCTTTTTGAAAAGCTGTACGAAGAGACCGAGAGTTGCGTCCAAGTCAACGGAAAACGGAGCACGACATTCAATATCAAAACTGGCGTTCGCCAAGGGTGTGCCGCCGCCCCGGAATTGTTCAATTGTGTGATAGACTATGTGATGACAAGAACTACAAATCGCCTGCCCTTTGGTCTGCAGTTTGGAGATCGCATTCTGACGGATGCGGACTTCGCAGACGATCTTGCTCTCGTTGCCGACTCAATCGACCAGCTGACCGACGCTCTGGAAGTCCTGAAGGAAGAGGCAGCAAAAGTGGGGCTGAAAATCAACTGGCTCAAAACTAAGATTATGGCAATTGAACCCCCAGGTCCAGTCTCGCACCCTGATACCATAACTGTCTGCGGAACACTTGTTGAAGTCGTTAAAAACTTCACTTACCTCGGCTCTGTGCTGTCCAATGATGGCTCCGTAGACGAAGAGGTATGCAGCCGAATATCGAAAGCCTCTTCCATCGTCGGTAGACTCAACAGTCTATGGAGAATGCCGCACATCTCAAGGCGTACGAAAATGCGAATCTATAACGCATCCGTAAGCTCCGTCCTGCTCTACGCGGCGGAAACCTGGCCCCTCAAATCAACCATCCTTAAAATGATAGACGTCTGTCAGACGAAACAGCTTCGCCGGATCGAGGGATTCCGGTGGGATGATTTTGTAAGCAACGCAAGGTTGCTTACTCTCACCTCCCAGGTGCCATTCTCCGTCCAGATAGCGCAGAGGTCTCTCAGATGGTTCGGACACCTCCTACGAATGCCGACATCAACGCCAGCCCGAATAGTGTACGACTTCGACCCAAAAGCCCATGGCTGGTCTCGCCCGAGGGGCAGACCTCGGACAAGGTGGAAAGACAGCCTCGACAAATTCTTGGTGATGGCCAACATTGCTGTCGACGAGGCGCCTCATTTAGCAGCAGACCGGTCCGCCTGGAGAAGTCAAGTTGCGAAGCTCTCTACGCCGCACCCCATGCGGCAGGAGCCTTAAGTCAAGTCAAGAGTTTGGCAGCGAAATATATTTTCTTTGGTAATTGTAATTGTCCCGAAAACGAGACAGTATGAGAAAAAAAAA
>JAAAKL020012073.1:0-13267 GCA_010016065.2 Carybdea cf. marsupialis auct. non (Linnaeus, 1758)
TAGTAATGTCGAAAATCCGTCTATGCGATCCTGAATTCTCTCCGCCACCACTTCCACTGAGGAAGACAAGTATGTCGAAAGCTTGCTGAAGTAACATTTCATATCATTTTCTCATTTCTGCATTCATTTAACTTTTATATATAATAAGGAAATGTCAGCCTTCGAATCCAAACATGAATCGTCGACCTTGAGGTAGGAAAGTCTCAATTTCTTCTTAGCATTAATATATATATATATAAGTATATATATATATAAGTTATGCTTTGTCTCTTGATCCTGTTAATTAGAAGTATGGTTGAGTGGTCTAGGTCTGACTTTGAAAACCATTGATCAAGATTTGATCTCACACTTACTTAGCTTAGACAAACTCCCTTTCATACAACAACTTAGCTCATCCGTATGCACATAAGAGAAAGTTTGAATAGGGAAACCTTAAACGCGGATCGGATGGGTTGTCCCTAGTTCAAAGGGTCCTGCCTCATGATACTTTGTCACTGTAAGTATAGTTGCGAATGGTAAATATTCTGACGATTGTCGACTCAGTTGAGCTGAGAAATTTGTAAAATGTGTTTGCATCTATAATCTGGTCAACCACTTGGACTATGATTATGAAGTGAATGTCCATAGTGCATAGCACTTTACGCTTGTAAAACAACTGAGTAGACATCACTTATCGTGAATGTCTACATTGTAAACGCCGATAAAAAAACCTTGTATGAATTGAACAATGCCTTTACAGTGAACCGGAATGCATTAAGAGTTAATCAACGTGCTCTTAAATATAACAGGCTAAACTGCTTAGGAAAGATCTTCTTCTCAGCGTCATTAACGTCATGGGCGCCAGAAGCATTTTGAAATGGCGGGGGCAGGATTGGTGAAAAGGGCACTTCAAGTTTTGCATATTGTTTTGTTGATTGTAACTCACAGCCAACAAGGAACCTTTCTAATTGTAAAATTCCTCAAAATGGACTCTCCCTTACTTAAAATTGGTCATCCATTGTAAACAGGCATTGGTTCTGGATCCCTATTCAGTTACGCAGAGTAATACATCTTTTATTCGCTTCACTAGCCAGACAGACGGTTGCCTTAGACTTTCAAATCCCAAAGGTAGCTGGTTTCTCTGCATTCAATGACCCGCTATGATCAACGCAACGAATATCTCATTCTTCTGAGTATGCAATACGTTAATAGTGTCAATAACGAATGTGTCAATAAAGAATAACTCTGACAGTGTTGGCATTTCGGCGATAGATTCACTCATGATTCACATTTATGTTCAAAACCTATTTGTGGTACAAAGTGGCAATATGCACATTAAATCAAAGCATTTTGACAAACACAGGTCATGGCAAATCGTAGTATGCGATTAGGAATTTTATAGATACATATAACTCGTTATAAATGTGTTAAGGTGCTGTAGAATGTGTGCATGTGATACATTGTCATGCTTGCAATATGAACTGTATGACTATGGCTTTGGCTTTCGTAAATATCAATCTATAACTGACATAATTCTGACAGATCAAACAGAGTTTCGCTTTCTTAAACTTGCGTATACTAGTCGCAATAGCAAGACAACGTCATATTTGTATTCTGATTGCAATTCAGAAAAGAAATGCACTTTTTTATGACAGAAGCAACGTTTCCTTGGCAGTAAAATATTTTCCATTATATCGTCATACAACCAATTCAGAAGGCTATATATGGTATTTGTTAAATACGCAGCATTTTTGAAGGGGACTGGTAAAGTAACTAGTAAAGTAGATGCCTGTTGCAAAAGCACTGCTGCTATCTTCACTCGTTGCGTTTCTGTTTTGTTACCCTTGCGATTAAAAAAAAGCTTTAAAGGTAGAAACGGAGAGTTATAGTATCAGTTTCAATGAAGGTCATTATTTTGGTCTCTTACAATACTCCCACTGGGGTTAGGAGTCATTTTGAATGTAATGTAATTCCCGAATGTTTGAGAATCCTAACATCAACATGCTTTTGATGTGACTTGCTGCGGAGGGATATTAGACTGGTAGACCTGGCCGGTGATATCTGAGGCTTCCCAAACAAGCAAAATTATGCTAACTTGTCGTGTTTTTACAATGTTTGGTACATCGCATGATCAAACGATCGCTTTTCAATCTCTTAACTTTAACAATTTGTAATTTTTATGTATAGATGTAAAATACATGGAAATCAGTGGCGTGATCAGCCTCCTCAACCTGTGGTGGGGGGAGGGGGCAGGACACGTATTTATCAAGATACCACACCTTACAAGGAAACAGTATCCTACTTTAAAATAATTGACAAATCTAACAACTTTCTCATGTTTTCTAATGTAAATTAAGCCATCGCTAATTAACAAGTATGCTTCTATAACAGGTCCGAATCGACTTCGAAATTGACTTTTCGAAGAAGTGGGGGGCATGTTCCCCAGCCCGCCCGTGGCCAAGCCGTTTATGGATAGACATGCTTATAAGTGCAAACGGCATCGACACTAGCAAGCCAAATATTTAGATGCGAAGATTCTAGAACTTTAATTATGGCAAGAGAAAAGAAGATTCGTTACCACATAATCAATTTAAACCCTTGGAAATCCTGAAGAATGGCAAAGGAGAGTGAAACACGATGTACAAATGTGTATCTTTTATATTTTCAACCATGTAAAAATCTGATGTGTATACTATGTTTTTATAAGCTCTTTCTGGAAACAATGTAGGCCCACCATAGAACTGAACCTTGCTTATCAGTACTTAAGGTTTATGTTTTAAAAGCTTCTGAAAAGAATGAAAATATTTTGGAGAAATCATCATAAGGGAACGGGAGTGCCCCTCTTCTGAATGTTTCTCTGTTACCCTAACAATTACTGACGTGTATAAAATTAAATCAAACTTTCTAGAGACCTTTATTATTAGTACATCCGTAGTGGTTGCACTGTGTTGTATCGAATCCAAACATGGACACTCAAGTGGACATAGTACTACAAGGTTAGCTGTATCCGACTTTGGAACTAATGGAATTCTATATTCATGCTCCGTACATATATTTTCAAAGTCCGGGTTTAATGCTAGTGGCTCAAAATATATAATATCAGTTCCGCAGTCTAAATTTAAACCTCTTTCTGTTTATGTCATAAATGTTGCTGGCGTTGATTAAATAGTTATGGGATTTATATCCACTAAGTCAAGCAAAATAGACGCCTACTCATTCCAGGGCTGCCCCATGCGTTACAACAATATATGTTCTGTTTTTTTCTTCTGTGGCGATCAGACCCTGGCTGTGTTTTGTTGGCTTAATATAAACAGTGATGGGTTGATGGGAAAGGACTCTTCACATATTTTCCTACTCTTTTTTTATCTCCTATTAGTCATAATTGGGTAGACCATAGATGTCCTTTATCCTCGCGTTAATTGGGTTAGTGTTTTAAACGAGAAACAAAAAGAGGCATCACAGCAGGAATCTTTATTCGCCATTTGGGAGGATCAGGGGTAATTGGGGACCAAATTTGTATTAGACATCATTGGATGTACTAGTCCGTTCTAATTGATTCTTTCTGCTTTTGATTAACAAGTTCTTAAGAGAGAAAAGGAGTCGAAGAGCCCTAGTATCTTTCCATCATTAAATTTACGGCATCATAGGCCTTAGAATTAGCAAGTAGATTTCGAATGTCTGAGGAAGCGCACTATGTTGTTTGCATTACTTTGCAAGTCTGATGATCACTTCTTGGTGCCTTACACGGCCATTCATTTCAACTTTCAATGGTGTATAACGCATCTGTATGTGAATCAACCTATAGGCCTACCTAAGAATGTAGAGTGATGTCATGCCTGAAGGTTGTTGTGATCCTGGCTAGTCAATACATCTACATTAGTCATGTTCTACGATGAAAATTATATATCACCTGTCTAGTACTAGATGCTCATCACTCTCACCGAAACAAAGAAATCAAGAAATAAATAACGTTTCTTTTTGATGACCATATTAGCAAACTAGAATGACAGAGCAAGGGCGTAACTATCAGCTGGCAAAAGTTTCCAAAGCACTAAACGTGCCGTTATTAAAAATTGCCGTGAAAGAAGCTACTGTAATGTAGTTTCTTAAGTTATTCTTATATTGTCGTATGTGGCACACGCTTTCAGTTCAAACAAACTGAGAAAAGCTTAATTGGCCAGGAATATGCTCTTTTAGTAGATTCTGCATCCTCTTCCCTCTGCCCAATTTGAATGAGTCCGCCTAGTGATTCACTTCTTGCCAACAGTAGCAATAATGATATGTTAGACTGGGGTAGAGAAGGCTAGAGGCCACCAGTTTCTAGTGGCAGGGAGTAAATTAGGTAACCGTTTGTTTACTCTACTTTGTAATGTGTTCGAGAGCGTAATACATACTGCTTGTTCCCTTCTTTTAATTCAAAGACGCTCTAATCCTAGTAAGCAATCGCTCTCCTTATCACACATCTCACTTCCAAGGGGCTAGAAATGTATACAAAAGGACATCATACCATTTTGTATTTTAAAATATCCATGATTTGAAGATTATTTTCTGAGTGGGGCTAAGTTGATATTCCATCAATAATGCTTCTATAGATAAAAAGTGAGACAGATGAATATGCTGACAGTCGAGCTACAAAGCTTTATCTTGAAGTTCTATTGATAAACATTGCTGAAACGGACGTCTTCTTTACCGGTACGTGCAGAAAGCGTACCTGGCCCACTATATTTGTAAAATCATCCCCCTTGGGCATCTTAGTCTTTGGTTTCTATTCAAAGCCATCTTAATTGGATCTACATTCGTGTGTATCACTTCTCGTTTTTAGAAAATTGGATTCTGATGGAAAAGTTCCTTTGTTCACTGGAAGCTGACAAACTTTACAGCTTATAAAATAAATGGACAGGAGCAGAGGGATAGGAAACACCTGCAGATTTTGTACCAAGAGTAAGGAATTGCATGTGAAAGGGTTTCAATTTCAGGATTAGTTTCAAGCAGAGATCCTTAAAAATGTTAAGACATATTGTGAACATTTGTCAAAGGAGACGACTGGTTGCCTTTATTACGTTGATAGGGTACTTTCTTATCCATAATCAACCAGTCACAGGATCAAGTCGGGAAACTGAACAATGTCCTTATCCTTGTAGGTGTGTTCTTTCAGCGTACATACCTTCTGTGTATTGTACCCGAAGGACACTGAACTCAATTCCAAAGAACCTGCCCAAAGAAGTTAAATTACTATCTCTATGTCAGAACAAAATTACACATATTCGTAAGGATGATTTAAAAGACTTAGTCCATCTTGAAAGGTTAAATTTAGCCTTAAATGCCATTGTATCTATAGACGGTGATGCTTTTAGACATTTGAAACAACTGAAATCCTTGCGACTGTCTGGGAATCGTTTGAAATCGCTACCAGCAAACTTATTTTCCAATCTCACTTCCTTGGAGGAGTTATATTTAAACAGCAATTTACTTAAGAACATTCCAGATGATCTATTCAAAGATCTTCCCCGACTTCGAAGACTTTACCTCGATGGTAATCAATTGAGAGAAATTAGTAAGTATATTCTGAAAAATACGAAACAGCTTCGAATGCTCGGTTTGGGATATAATAATATAAATCACGTGGAGGCCCAAAGTTTTCAAAGTCTTGGGAAATTAACTTGGCTGCGTCTGAGCTACAACAATCTGTCAGCAGTGGAGAAGTCCACCTTCAATGGTTTGAAGTCTCTCAGCCAACTCCAACTCGATAATAATAATCTTCAAACTATGTCCGACTTTTTATTGACAAACAAGAAGAGCCTCAGGCTTATCACCCTCCACAATAACCCGTTTCTATGTGACTGTAGCTTAGTGTGGTTAAAAACATGGCTATCAACCACAAACATTATAGTTCCTCGGATTAACGATGTGAAATGTGAATTCCCGACTGATCTTCATGGCGTTTCTTTAAGACGAGTCAGGCGAAATGCTATGATTTGTTCAACTGGCTCCTGGACAAGCTGGGGTAGATGGAGTGAATGTAGTAAAAAGTGTGACGTTGGTGTAAAAAAGAGGTACAGGGATTGTTTAAATATCCACGACGGATCGAATAGCAACGAATGCCTCGGATCACGTGAAGACACTGCAGACTGTAATTTTTTCCCTTGCCCTGACATTAAAGTTAGAGAATGGAGTGTATGGTCTTCTTGCAGTGTTAGCTGTGGCTCTGGGATCTCCATCCGACTGCGGTCATGTGTAGATGTCATGGCGAATGTGGAAACGGATCTTTGTAATGAAAAGTTGGAAGAACATCGACAGTGCAGTAAAAAACCATGCCCGATTGATGGGCAATGGAGTGCTTGGTCACCTTGGAGTCACTGCTCAAGAACCTGTAGTTTAGGAGTGAAGAAGCGCACAAGAGAATGTAATAACCCTCTCCCACGATATGGGGGTAACGTTTGCGAAGGAGGGCATATGCAGTCCCAAAATATGATTTGTTTCCAGTCACTTTGTCCCGTCGAGAGCTATTGGACAAAGTGGTCTGATTATAGCGACTGTTCTAAAACATGTGGGAAAGGCGTACGTATACGTAGGCGACTATGTCTGGACACTCTAAATCGGCGATCTGCAAAATGCGAAGGGTCCGAAACCGAAGAGATCAGTTGCCAATCATCCAAGTGTCCAGTAAATCCAGAATGGGGTAATTGGTCACCGTGGTCTAAGTGCAATCCTTTATGTAGAAAGACACGAAGCAGAACGTGCATCAAACCTTCCGAAAACTATAATGGCGACCTGTGTCCTGGTAGCCGTTTCGAAGAATCGTCTTGTGATCCGCTTACCTGTGGGGTTTATGCTATATGGTCTGAATGGGGGCAGTGGAGTCAATGCAGTGCAAGTTGCGATCGCGGCTTTAGGAATCGGAGAAGAACATGTCCTGGAAAACTGCATAAAATTAGTTGTGGCGACGAGGATGTTCAGAGAGAATCTTGCAATGATCAACCTTGTAGGAACCAAGCTGTCTGGGGAACATGGGGGAAATGGTCAAAATGTGTAGGAGGATGTGATGGGACCAGAACAAGGAGACGAAACTGTATCAATCCGTCAATAGTGGGATCAGTTGACTTTTGTCAGGGAGAAAGCAAAGAAAGTGAGTCATGTTCATCTAAGAGTTGCCAAAAAGAGAAAGAAATAATTTTAGTAAACCCTTCTAAGGAATGCGAAATTCGAGGTCATCCAAGAAATGGTTATGAGAGAATTATCCAGAGAGGGAATCTAACCGAAGCATTTTACTCGTGCCGCCCGTTTTACCGTTTGCGAGGCGACAAGAGTGCTTGGTGCAGGCCCAACAAAGGTTGGTCTAATCCATCCAGGCCACGTTGTGTCCAAGTATGCGGTCGCAGCTTTGATCCAGATGCAGCAAGATCACGTATACTTGGCGGTGTCCCTTCCCGTGAAAATGCATGGCCGTGGCAGGTTGCTTTGGAGATTAATTTGCATGTTGAAAAATGGAAACTGAGATGTGGAGCCAGTTTGATTTATGATGAATGGGTAGTAACTGCCGCACATTGTCTGTATGACAAAAATCCACGACTGCGAGTTCTTCATGCCTCAGATTTTAAAATTTTTGTTGGTGCCTACAATGTGACGAATAGGAAAAACGATCCAAATGTACAAGAGGTAAGAGCTGCTCATGTTATTGTTCATCCAAAGTTTCACCCCTGGACTTTAGACAACGACATTGCTCTCATCCACCTAAGTAGGAAAATCACCTTCAGCGAGAATGCAAGACCCATTTGCTTGCCAAATCGCCGTGAGCAGTGGAACCTCATAGCTCCGGGTCGCTTTGGTACAGTGGTTGGTTGGGGCATCACCAGTGAAGGAAAGGGTTCCGATTTGTTGCAAGAACTTGAGCTTCCAGTGGTACCTCGACGTTCCTGCTCTAAAGCCTATAAAGGCAAGTACAATGTTACACATAGTATGTTTTGTGCAGGAAGGAAAAAGGGACAGTTTGACACTTGTAAAGGTGACAGCGGTGGGGGATACTTGTTTTTTGATTCTAACAGACGGAAATGGACACTTCAAGGAATTATTAGCTGGGGAGGGAAACAATGCGGTGCGCCCGGTAATTATAGTGTGTATACCCAAGTCAGCAAATTTTCATCATGGATTCGACGAACCATACGCAAGGTAGAGAAACGTTCTCGATCATAGAGTTGAAATACAAACCTTCTTGATTATTACATGGAGTAATCGAGCTGCGTAACTGCAGGGCAAAAGACGCATCTCAGAGACGTTGCACTTCGGAAATGCTCACCCTCCCCGAAGATACTATGAATGAATTTGTCGTAAGACGGAACAGATTGCTGAAGATCTATAATTTACTACATTCTGGAAACTGCAGCAGGATATTAATCTGCCACTTAGATAATATCATTTGCTCCAGGCATACTAAAACCACCTTGTAAATAGAATCGATTTAGAGGAAAGTTGCTCCAATGTCTTGATCAGCTACTCTTTTGATAATTTGTCTCTGTTGGGCAAGCTGATGCATTGATCAAACGCTGATGAATTTAAGATATAGCTTTATTAGCATCACCTTAAATAAGAGTTATATCAATAATAGAAAGTTACAAATGTAAGGCGAAGCTAGAAATGGGATATGGTTCTGAAGTTAAGGCCTCTTTGTTATACTGCAATTGTTTTTTTAATCAGTGGTACACCCACTTCATTACTACGTCAGATGACTTTCGGAAAAGTTTGTATCATAGTTTAGTAAGGGTTTGATGATCGATGCAATGCAATTAGTAGTTGCTACTGCTAGACTTGGGACGTCGTAGAATGTTGATTCTTTGGTGGGAAGTGTTTATTAGTAAAGACGAGTGGTTCTCAAGTATTTCCTCAATGTGCCATATTGTCTACTTATAGCATGATCATTCGTCTACCATGATCATTCGTCCACCCCCAGTTAAGCCCAGGCCTCAAAACGTAAGCAGTATTCAGCACTTTGGCCTTTTTTGCACGGAAAAATGCAATCGAATGGCAGGAAAGTTGCCTTTAAAAATTTTATTTTGCGCCAATTTCACCTCATGTATTAGAAATGGCCATAGCCTGTCGATGGGGGTGGGAAGGCTGACGGGGATGGATAAAACAGGATAATTATCACTGCGTTTTACATACTCTTAACTTCATATCCTCATAATTTTACTTACAGTACTGTCTTTATTTAATTAGAGAGAAATGTAACCACTAACTTCTTCAGGTCACCATTATATGAGCTCTCTGCCCTACAAACGCTTCGCATCCTGTAGTTCGAACTACTGGTACAGGCAATTGCAAGACCTTGATAAAAATGCTTTTATAATTTTCCTTCCTCTTGGAAATCATATCTCGCTTAGAACATGGTGCTTAATCACTCTGACAGTGAGAAATGAATAATTTCCGTCGGCACTTTCGTCATGTAACAATCACAGAATATTTAGTGGTTGTTCAGACGCAGTCTCTTTTTAAGCAATATATTATAAGCAATACGAGGCTCAAACAATGGAGTTGCTAACCAACAGCCCAGCCTGGAGCGGTTGGGGCCGAGGAGCAACAAAAAAATCACAACAAGAAATCAGTTAAGGAAAATCGAAAAAGGAAGTAAAGGGAAAACGAAACGTACTGAAGGAACCAAAGGGTTCGTTTGGCTCACTAGAGCACTTAAGTAGGCAAATACAAAAAGTTGCTTTTCACTATACGGAGGGAATCTGATGACGACAAAAATCAGAAGTTTGGAAAATTAGCAAGATTTGACTCCAAATATGGAAACGCAACTTTGAAATAAGCTGTTTCCCAAAGTAACAAACCTGTAGTGTATATAGTTTTTAAACTAGGGGTGTCTGAATCACAACGCGCTCTGCTCAAAACCCTGCTAATATTCCTTGGATCCTTGGAACCAGCATTAAATGATAAGGTTTTGTTAGATAGATTTAAAACTTTGAAATCTGATATGTCAGTGATGGGAAAGAGCATCACTCTCAATTATGGCCATCGACGTTCTCACTGATGAAGTGATAGAGTTATTCCCCGTAACTCAAACATTTATAAAATGGTGACGTCACACTTTCCCACCGCTATGGTTAATAAGTAATAACTGAACAAGAAATCATCATTGACGTACAGCAAGTTCGAGCCCTAGCCAAACATTTGTCTTGCTTATAAAAAAGCGCGTAGATTTTACTATTACGTAGCATAATCATGCCTGGATTTTATTTATAGAGTAGATAGTATTATGTGCAGGTAGTAGTAGATGTTACTTTTGTACGTTAATTTGTAATTTTAAAGGTAGATATTTGGATGATTATATGTGCTTTGTTATCAAATAGCCAAGTTAGCACATTTGAATAACTCTGTGAAGCCTTAATCATATATTTAAGGCTTGGGCTTATTTACTCAAATAAGAAGAATCAAATGTATGGGTCCATAACCTGCAACCCCTTGAAAGAGCACTTGAAGGCTGTAAGAACACATTTAGAGTTAATACAAGTCCATATTTAAGTCATGAAACATAGTTTGTAATATAAAATTGAGGACAAGAAGGTTCCAATAAAAACAAGGTATTCACGTTGCCAAGCTTAACCCTTTAGATGTCATTGATCTAGAGATTGAGAGTTAGGCTTCTTTTTCTATTTAAAAAGTGGAACTAGACATCCTTGAAGTTTTGTTCTTTTAAGAGGCAGGATTTGCCTCAAATTCAACTTTTTTTAGGGGCGGGGGATAATGTAATGTTTAAAGGAATTTCGATGGCAAAAGGAGAGAGATTCTAAGTTGTTCTTATATTTAAGAAGAGAAAAAGGAGACGATGCAATATGAACCTTTTAGGAAAAGATGCTGAATCTTGATTTTTATTTTCGCTATTTCTGGTAACATGTGTCTTTCTTGTTTGTTTTACTTGTGCCCAGAATGGTAAAAGTAGCCTATGTACCTAAACATACCAACTTTGTATGAGCTCAGTTTTACCCAGTTAATCCCTATCGTTGATGAATAAGTGTCTTTTCTTCATTTGAAAAAACGTAGGGGGAGGGAAGTACCACTTCACCTTTGCTTCCTCGATGCACAAGATAGATTCTTCATTTTAAAAGATAATTTAATCAATTTGTAGAATGTACTGAGACTTCAGTGGTTGTGAACTTAGTTTCCCATGTTGTTTGTTATATTTATTCAAGCTATACAAAAGTTGGATTTGTAAAAATTTGCCGTTTCGAATGTTGTGCACAGAAAGTACCTGTTAGAGAACAGTTTATTGTACACGTTTTGAAAATTATTTGCTCAGTCATCTGTAGATGTTTCATTTTAAACTTGTTACAATTACAGATCCTTAATCCTACTACCTTGCAATGTCCTCTATGTGTTGCAGGACAAGAATATTGTAGATATGAAGAGGTACCTTTTTTTGTCTGTAATTGTAGAATTGAAAGACTGTAATTATAAAGCAATGTAACTTATTAGTGGCAAATATATAGCAATGGTATTCATAAATTATAGTTATTTTATGCTACTGGTCAACTTTGTTTTATGGAATTTCCTGATAAGAATGCAGAAAATTAAACTGTTAAAGCAAGACTCTACAGGGGATATGGTCTCTTCCTGGAAAACACTAAACGTTGTACTGAGAGATAAAGGACTAAATTATTTGAAAGTTATCAAATTTTATACTAAGCTTATCACCATGATCATCATTATTTCCACTTCCATCATCATCATTATCATTATCAACGTCACCATATCATTTTCCTTCTCTCCTCCTCCTCCTTATCATCATCATGATCATAGCACCTTAATCCTCGTTCTCCTACTCATCATGATCATCATGATCATGATCATCATCGTCATCATCGTCAGCATTTTTACGATCATTATCATCAGCATATCATCTTTATCCTTTGCTTAATCATTATAATTATTATCACCATCATCATCATTATCATCATCATTAGCATAATCAATATCATCATCATGAGAAGCAGCAGAATCGTCATATCATTTTATCACCGCCATCATGAATATCATTTGCATCATCATTTTATCTTCCTGTTCCATGTCCACTTGCGTCTCATTGTCCTCATAAATTCGTCCTTCTCTGACTCATCATCATTGTTATCATCATCATCCTCATCATCCTCATCATCATCATCATCATCATCTTCTTCTCTTCCACCTCCTCGAGCTCATCATCGTCATTATGGGGATGGTTATTGATACGATCCACCGTGGAAAACCACCAACAACATTTCCAGGCATTTTGGGCCATTTTTACAAGGTTGATACCCGGTCAGACCACTCGAGTCTTTGATTAGTTATATAAATGTTTAATTGACGATCTACGTCACTTCTGCAAATAAATTATCTACTGGCTTTATTATCACTAGTAAAAAAGCGTTCATGACACCATCCATAACACAATAAAACAACACAGTCATATTGCTCCTGATAAGAAGATTTGCGTTATGGTACTACTTACTATTTTCATTATTGCAATAGAATACAACTTTGTGCAGGAATAATACAGCTGAAGATATTTTATAAGTATAAACTTACCTACTTACATTTCAGGCCTGCTATCCCGAGGCCTGCTATTACATTGGCTAATGTTTTTTACAAGCGTTGCTCCATTTCTTTTCACCATATGTTGCTGAAGCGAACATCCTGTAATTGTAGGTTCTATTTCAATGAACACTTGAATTTATTTTCTGAAGGATAGATAGTAAGAAATAAGCTTAAAGAAAACTTATTATCCGCTATAGAAGGTGGAAAGCCCAAGGCTGCAGGTAGACAATACTATCAAAGGAAATGTATTTGCCTCTTCTTCCTCCTTGTGGATTACTAAATACTCCCAAATCACAAATATCAGTATAATCAGAGCAAGAGACTCGCTACTTGTTTTGAGCCAAAATTTTAACTATAGAAAAGTCATATTTCTTCACGAATACGAAATTATTTGTCATCAATGTGGACACAGAGGGGTCGTTCCCCTTAATTCTTTTTCCCTAAAGGATGATGTCAATGCAGTGCAGCTACAGTAGCGCTAGCTATGAAATATCAATGTTAATAAATACCATGTTTTTCAAGGGAGAGTGCGACAAGAACTATCTGACAGAAGAAAGAGAAACTTTCATAAAATCGAAGAATGTATAACAGATACTGAGAAGGAGAATATAGATGATGTTCGATCTACTTACAGGGGGGGGGGGGGGGGGGGGGGGGGGGGGGATTTTGTGCTGTTTTTTTCTCCTTTCTCCACACTTAAAACCCTCGTCCCTGATTCATTTTT
>JAAAKL020012074.1:0-13266 GCA_010016065.2 Carybdea cf. marsupialis auct. non (Linnaeus, 1758)
CAGTACTCGTAACTACACTTTTTCGTAGTTGGAAACAATGGGAAGCTCGATCCAGTCTTTTTTAGAGATCAGTGGTCGTAAGTCGTACCTACTACATGACGTAAAGAGAGCACTTCTCCAGTTACACCATCGTTTCACAACCAGACCATACGTCTTATAGGTTGAGAAGGGGAGGTTCTAACGAGATCATTCCTTGAAATACTATCTAATGAGCTTGCAGAACACAACATGACTCAAATTGCTTTCTTATCTCACTCTATTGCCCCTTTCCCTTCATTTTCATGATACGAAACTCATCTTTCACGGGAAAATATACATAAAATATTGTATAGAAACATTAAAGGCCAAGTTAAGGAGAAGCCGAGGCTGAGATTAGAAATAATGATATAATTTCACAACAAACCATAATTTAACACAGAATAAAGATGTGATAAATTAAACAGTTATGCTTCGTCTCAAAATATAGTTTTACCCCAAATTATTTAATTGATGTTATGATTGTCTCATAAATAACAAACATATTTTGCTGTATATTTTTCTTGTGACTCCGCCATTTCATCACCAGTCGTGATAGGAACAACATGATGCATCTTCAGTGCGAAACAAGGTGTAAATATAAAAGCATACACTCCCAACGGAAATTTATTGGTCCTTATGAAATTGTAGCCTACTACCCAAAAACACGTCACTCTTATTAAACTAAAACGGTCATTGATCAAAAATGTATCATCCCTCGGTGACGTCGAATTATAAGACGCACGACAAAGAGGCTCAAGCACAGAAATACTCAACAAATGCCGGCCGCCATAAGCAAGTGTAGCAAGATATCAAAAAGTGCTACTTGGTCACGGTTTTAAAACTGAATCCATTTCCTCGAAAAGTGACTGCAACCGCCTACATCTGGTTCAAAACCATGTTTTTGCCTACAACTACCAATAAAGTTCCTTTAGAGTATTAGCCAAAGTACGTTCTACATCTCGGCATCTCGGCGATCTTTGCGCTGAATTTATCGAAACAAAGAAGCTTGTAAATTGTTTACACCACGCTAGTTCGTAAATTTGGTTAGTAGGGTTCAGTAGTTCGCTTATTTGCTTTCGTTGTTGCTTTGAGTAGTTGGTTATTTGTTTGTTTGCTCAGTAAGTGTGGTTAGAGAATTTTTTAATTTATTTATTTCAGTTTGTTATTTTGTTTGGTTAGCAGTCTTCTTTGGTACTTTCGCTATCTAGTTGGTTCCTTAAAGTTTCTCAGCTGGTTTGGTCACTTGTTTTCGTCGGGAAGTCAGTTAGGTTAGTTTATTACGATTTGTTTCCTTCCATATTTTGGATAGATGTTTTAAGTGCCAAGTTTAGTTAGACAATTTTGCAACTCTGCTTACGTATCTTAGACAAACATTTTATTGCGTTAATTTAGTCATTCATTTAGGTCCGCTATTGAGATCGTCAGGTAATTAACTCGGTTAGTTCGGTTGTTGACGTTCCAGGCTGCTGAGTAAGGTTTCTCAGGTTGATAATTAGATAGATCGGTGACAAGATTAGGAAAGTATGTCTACTAGGTGCGTAGATATAAATGGTCAGTTAATTTTCTCAATGTATGTTCTTATTACATCACCCATGGATATTTTAGAAATCTGAGGAGAAGCAAGTTGGATGAGCTCCCATCTCATGGCTTAGCCCAGTTGCGCTATTTGGATATTCGGGAAATAAATGCACTGTGGTCAATTCCTGAAGCTAGGCTCTTTCGATCCTTGGAGGAAATCAAGGTTACTTACTCTGTTCATTGCTGTGCATTTCAGAGGTTAGAGAAACAAAACCTAATGCTTCCTGGACAATACACTGGTTGCAGTGAGTATTTGCTGCATTCTACTCTGACTCCAGGAGCGCAAACTGTTAACACCAAGTGGACAACAAATGTTCCGACAATATCGTCTGTGGCGTCTACAACCAAGCGATCGCATCCAACGGGTGAGTGAGAGAATAATGCAATAAGACAGATTGTTGATTAGAAAATGGTACATTTGTAAAATAAAATGAGAGAGTTAAGGGGTGGAGAGACGGTGTTGATGTGGAACTAGGGAAAGGATTATGGTTATATGGAGAAATATAATTTATATGGGGAAATAAAAGGATGCCCTAACATAAAGACGGTATGATGTTTGTAACATATAAAATGTCATTTAAAAATATTCATATTAACAGAATCGCCTACCCTCACCTATTGGGTGTTGACTACAGCAATGAATGTACTAAGAAACAACAACGAAACACCACAAGCCAATTCAAGATATTAAATCTTGTTGTTTTTACCCTTCTATGTCACAAATTCCGTTCCATTGATACCCTTGGATGTGTACATAAGGGTGGATGTTTCCTTGTCAGAAGACACTAAGCTGATGGGAGCTTATGGGAAGAGAGGGGTGCTTAATCGAGTATTTATAGTGATAGTTTTCCTACTCCACAGACTTGAGATACATGCTACTATATCAAGACTACTGCATTTATACATCGAGCACTCTGTTGATGTTCAGATAATGGTCCTGATTATAGTTACGTATGTATGTATGTATGAATGTATGTATGTATGTATTTATGTATGTATAAACTGCTAAGGCTTGCTAGAATTAGGCTCAACTTTGTACCTAGCAACCTACAAATGGTATTAATAGTACTTGTGAGTAAGTATGTTTACATGTCTGTTTGCAACTTTTGCTGCCCAAGTTTTGGAATCTCTTGCTTTTGGTCGAATTTGAATTTAGTATTTACAACTTAATTGAATGTTTTAATATTTACAAACCAGTTTTACCCGAATATAGGACATAATTTTTACCCAAATGTCGACTTCCATAAATATTGGGGGTGGTGGGCTCATTGCTTCCCTGCTACCCTTTCCTTAAGCCTATGCATATGATGAAGGACAATGTGATTCATAAACTATCCAGAGTATCTTAATCTATTATGTTCTTTTTATAGATCGTTCGACAACTAATGTCAGACCAGTTACTGATCGATGGATGAACTCCCTTGCCACGGGCGAAGAAGACCACTTTCAAGGCCTGATTGACTCTTTTCGGTCCAACAGCACCAATCCTCCTCTTTGTCACGAAAATGTTTCTGTGCCAATACACACTCAATATCGACGTCATATTCAGTGTTCTCCGAGTCCTGATGCCTTCAATCCGTGTGATGATGTCATGGGATCGACTGTCCTAAGGCTTTTCTGCTGGGCAATAGCACTGCTGGCACTGATAGGGAATACACTTCAAATGATTGTACTATATACTAATTCCCAGTCTATGACGGTCTACAAATGTTTCATGTATCACCTTGCAATAGCCAATCTGATCATGGGAATTTACCTACTTATATTGTGCTCTCTGGATGCATATACATATGGGAAGTACTACAATTTTGTGCAAGGCTGGCAATTTGCAGGGGGATGTAAAGTGGCAGGTTTTCTTGCAATATTCTCTTCCGAGCTCTCAATCTGCTTATTGGCATTCATAACACTCGAAAGATACCTCTTGATTGTCCATGCCTTAAATGTCAGTCATCAAATGCGTTTAGTGCATGCAAGAGTTGTATTAGCCCTTATCTACACATATTCCCTGGTGATAGCGTCTCTACCGCTTACTGACCATATTAGCAGCTACAGTAAAGTGGCTATTTGCCTTCCGTTTGATACTAATCGGCGGCTTTCAAGTGGATACGTCCTCTGGCTGTTGAGCTTCAACATAATTGTGTTCCTTTACGTCAGTATTTCGTACCTGCGTATGTATCACCAGGTGCTGAAATCGAATAGAGGAATGGGTACAAATAATGATGTTGAAGTTGCTAAGAGAATGGCAATGATTGTATTTTCTAACTTTGCTTGCTGGATGCCAATAAGTGTATCGGGATTTGTGTCGATGTTTACTAATCTTCCCCTTAAAGTTGATACCTCCAAATTTTTACTGGTCTTCATTTTCCCGATCAATGCATGCACCAATCCCTTCCTATATGCCTTCTTTACAAAGATCTTCAAGGAAGATGTCTTGTTTCTGCTAAATAAACTTGGTATATTGCGAGAGCGCTTCCAGAGATCACAACACGATCGAGTACCCTATCGAAGGACACGCTCACGACCTCGGTCTTTTGATTGTACCAATAATAGCGAGGTATCCTATCGCGGGTCTGAAAGCAAAGCAGTTTTTACAAACTCCAAGGATAACAATCTCAGCTCCTCTAACTGTCCAAAAAAAGCTGTCAGTGAAAATATCAGTTTTAACGACAAGTTGACAATTGTTCATGTTAACATGAAAGACTCGTCCCATTCTTCTCTTACGGAGGCACCTACGCTTACATCCAAAGAGGCAGATGAAGATTTTGGTATGACGACAGTGCTGTGCCATCAAATAAGTAATGAGGCAAAAGCAAATATCAAAACAGACTCCAACGAAGAAAATACTGACGTTTGTGACCTAAATTTGAGCTTTCTCAAAAGTAATTGGCGACTAAATTCCATGGACAGCAGTTTGTGTGATGTCAAGGACGAAATTGAGATGACCAGATTTAGAAGTGTAAGCCAGGCATTCTCTTTAAACGAAAGCCAAACGATTGTGCCTCCAGATACATTGGATGTTATTTCCCCTACAACACAAATATCAAACCTTGAAGTTGAATAAACAGACGGGAAGACAAATGTTGAGGGGTAGAAAGTAGGATAGATGTTAAAACCTCCTAAATATTACATGGAAAATATGGTAGCTGTAAATACAGACATGGTGATCGAAGTAACTGGTTGACTTATCCTTGGTGGCCAACATTTTATTGCTACGAAACCTATTTATTGATTATGAGGTAGAGTAAACTAATATTTAATAAGTATCCGTTACCCAACTCCACGTTGCAGGATGAAAAGCATATTTGACTTCTCAGAAAACAGCAATAATTCAGCTGCCTTTTCTTACATAACTGTATAAAGTATAGAACTAAAGCCAGAGCCATCGATACCTTAGTAAATGAGGGTAGATTATTATTGTAGGTACTATTCAAACTGGGGAGGAGGAGGGGGAGGGGGAGAGAAACATTCTTACATGAATAGGTTGGTTGATTACTAACACTTGGCTGCGACCATAAATGCTACAACTCTAAATTTTTATCTACAGAAAATTACAGTTTTTGTTCCAAAGTTTACACTTAACGTCCTTTGATCCTGAGAAACTACTATTACACTCAGTTTAGCCTTGAAGCAATAAGGATTGGTCTTTGATTCATGTACTCCTTCTAATGCTTAACGATGAACTTTGCTACATCGGGTCATCAGTTTGTTTTACTGTATCAAAGGAACTGACGTCAGCAGATATATGTCAGTGACTAATTTCACCCTGCTCGAGTCCACACTCACAAGTGTAAATTTCCTCTTCAGCTATAAAACCCTAAGGGAAAGCTCAACTACATTATAAACAAATGTTTTAAGCGATTATGTATGGGCTCTGTAGATAATTGGTTAGACTTATCTTATGAACATGATCTTGTCGAATTAAAGAAGCATGTTTTCGTTGTTTAACCGTCAGAAATCTCAGTTAACGATACTCATTGTTGTAGATTTAACAGGCCTTCGTCAAAAGTTTCGATTGTAGATTTATTGACATATTTAAGTACATTTTGATATTCTCTAATGAAAAAATAATTTATATCGTGGTTGCGGAGGGCAAGCCTACGATTTCAGACACACTGAAGAAGCGCATGAAACTGAGCGATCATTTTGATCATCAATTCTAAATCTTCTCACCATTTTCTATCGGTACAGGCATGTAAACATATCTTCTGATATTATATTACATTGTAATAGATATTATAATACTATACAAGCGCATGTAAATAATTAATGCTTGACCTGAACTTCAAAGGCACTAGACTCTTGACTGATTTGTGGACACAATTATCATCAAGGTACCGAGAGAGAAAAACATACAAATTCAATAATTGTTATATCATCCTTATTTTTCAATCATATATCAGAAGGTCATGACCGTACAGCTTTGTCTTTGTATGACGAAGGAGAACATTTCTCTTCGGGTTTCAACAAATTCGTTTTCATGATTAATTAGAGCACCCATTACCGCAACTTTATTATCTTGCGAAGACGGAAAAGAATCAATTGCTTAATTGTATTTGAAGTTTGTCTTATACATTTAATGGAATTTAACACGAAATATATCTCGATATGCTTTTATATAGATTTTACCGAATGAATAAACGCTACCTAGGTCATGTGTTATTGATTTGGCAGATGCTGATAAGAATCATGGAATATTTCAATGGCTCTTGCTATATAGATAAAAATAGATTCCTTTCATCAAGTTAAAAAAATCTTTCGCCTTTTAAACTTCTTATTTTTCGTTCTTCTGTACGGATATCTTTCAATGCTGTTCACCGCACATCATCTATTACAGGTCATGAAAGTGCGATAGTCAATTGCCTTAGTCTGAAGTCAATGTTTACCAGCTCTTACTTAATTACTTCTTCTTGCTCCAGCCTAACAATCAGCTCCAAGAGTTCAATTAATATCTCTCATTTATCCATTGGTTGAATGTCAATTTGTCTATCATCGTTCTTCTTAGCTGTTGCTGATCCATACCTATGATTTTTTCCAGCTTTGTCCATCTGTCGATCGTCCCTCGCTTTCTGTGCATAACCAGAGTTTGCTTCTGCAGACAACCATTTTCAATTCTTAAGTATCCTTTATCAAATTTTCTTCTTGTGCCCAACATCTTTGATAGATTGAAATCGCTATACAAGCCAAATTATGATAAACATCAGGGCTCTCTTTCTTTTGCCTTGAATGTCAACTACTAGTTAAAGTTATTTGATTAAAGAATATACATCAGAACAGCTTTCACAATGCTTTTGAAAAAGGGTTGTGAGGTCAGGAAAGAAGCAGATACCAAATCTTTAACAAGTATATTCAGTGTCGCATTACCTTAGTAAATTAAAGAGATCTAAATCCGGACCTGCTCAGAAAATAGTCTTTAACATTGGCAAGCGTTCAGCATTTTAGAACTGATTTACAAAGATTAAATGGAGAAACGAAAAGTATAAATGGAAGAATGGAAAACATATTATCCTGTTAAAATTGTAGCTTAATTAGACATTTGTTAGATTAAAATGAATAAATCAGCCATAACAAACTGCAATCAATAGATGGTGAGTTGTTTTAGGGAGTTTGTTTTATTGCATCCACACAGGGAATAACTCACTTACAGATGCTTACATCTCATATGTTAAATCGGTTGCTGTTGTAACTTGCAAGCGATAGTAAAGTAAACAATGCCAATGCATATTTTGGGTGAATTGTGAAGTAGTGATTGAAAATTCGCATTCAAATATTTAATAACAGTTTTTATTCTATCGGTTTAGATACAGGGGCTGTACATGTTTTGTTTAAACGAAATGGTGTTTGAAATTCATAAATTGTTGTATAGTAGATTGGGTGATAGATTGATTAGGTTGTACATACGTTTGACTTTAGCTGACATATTTTGCTGTATTTAATGTATTATTAATATGTACAATTATTATCTGTGCATCAGGGAGAAGACTGAAAACACATTTTTGAGAATGTAACGTAGATGCTGAGTTTCAAGGGATGCTTTTAGGTTTTTTTTATTGTAATAGTATCCTCAGTCTCAAGGTTTGTCAATGTCTTGAGACTATGCTTTTAAATTGCTCCAAGGCCCGTAGCTGAACAATATTAACATTAATTAATATAAAATAGTAAATAGCTTGCCTATTCTTATGTTCCGTACCCTCATCGCGATAAGTGTATTTTCTGGGTGAAAAAGTGAGCTTATAAAGTTATATTGTCCTTTTGTGATAAATATGTGCCATTTAGAATGTAAGAGAGTTTAATGAAAAGTACCAATGTGCCATATAAATGACAAAATGCGCCTTGTCTGCTTTAGATGTCCCTGTTTGTGGGGTGAATTGGGTGAATTTGTTCCATTCGGTTCCTTTTTACTTGTGACTGTCCCACAATAGTGTTTACAAGCTACGGGCCTTGGTATGGTGTGTGTCAAGGATGCAATACAGATAGGATGATTTAACATATGAGTTACTTCTGTAATTTTGTAACATAGTCTTAAAAGCCATTTGAGTCATGCTGGCATACTCTAGTGGTAAGAAAGGCCGTATATATCTAAAGTCAGGATAGAACAGTGTTTGCATTTTCCAAAAGAAGTGCATTGGTTTATTGTCCTAGTTTTGGACACATTTTGTTGCGTCGAAGATGGTGACGGTTCTGATTTGAACGCAGATGGTTTTGAATACAAAAGGTTCCAGTAATAAATTGTAATTAACCATGTTGGATCCATGTACTGTTACGTGTTGCTCAGATTATCAACACAATTTTTAAAATACTTACATATTCATATATAGGGGAGTGGAATGAGATTGTTAACCAGTAGGAACTGATTGCTTTTGCATTTTGCATTGTTTCTTGATTGCCTTCGATACACATTATGTTCTACCTATAAATCATATTTTAATTAACAAGGTTTATGTCGTTGCCCTATTTAGATATGGCGAAGGGGTGTGTATAACCAACAGAGTGTAAAAGATGTCATATGTCGCACATTGCTCCATTTTCTTGCTAATATTCTGTAGCGTTTCTTCAAAACCTGTTGTGCATGATTGAAACAAAATTATCCGCACCCATGTTCGTTCCTGTTGTAACGACATTGCTAAGATGTACGTTGAGAAGAAATATTGAGCATGCGGTACGAGTTTGATGAATTTTTTCAAATACTTGTTTTGCCCCTGCTTGATATATTTCTCTTTCTTTGTATCAGCTATATATAAGCATATATATACATACATATAATACAAATTAAATCAAATTAATTGCAGATATTTTAAGGTTATGGACCAATGTGACCATTTGACACTTACTAGCATCGATTGTAAAGGATACGTACTGCAGAAGAGAATATGACAGAGTAAAAAGTAGTAGAGGTTTTAGTGGTGATGGGAAGCTTGAATTACATTGAGAAAATAGAAAAATATATAAATCAAGAATTAATGATTTATAGAGGCGATGACGTCATCCCTATGATATGCAAAGTTTCCATAGTTTCGATAATAGAACATCATCAAAAAAATTTTGTAGAAACAAATGAATGATTAATATCGTCTCCTAGTCACAGATGATTCTCAAATTATGCTTGTTTTTAGTAAGGTTGTGAAGCTTCTGAATTTTAGCTAAAATGTGCTAACAGCACTTAAAATAGTTTATTGAGTTTTGATGTTAGAAGTGAGACTTTACTCAGTCAAAACGTATCCTTTTTTTCTAGGAAATTGTACTGTCTGTTGGCTGTCTGCTGTCTGTCTGAGTACATTCTATCTGTCGACATAAACGATGTCAGACGGAAACAATGTTTACAAGTCTGTTCTGTATTGGTACTTGACGTGACAAGGCCAATACTCCAGTGGAGTTTTTCTACCTCTCATTCAAACAGGTTTTACGTCTAGTTGAAAATGAGGCAGTACATGCAAGAACGAGGCAAATGTAGCCAAACGGTCCGGGTAGTCAGACAGTCTCCAACAGTCCCACCCCAATACAGAAATGAACCAAAAATTTTAATGCGTATGGAGTTAACATTCAACTTTTTACATTTTTGAATGATGTAATGTTTGTGAGGTTGTTGAGAAAACTTCAGTTATGTCAGCTGCATAATCACCTATGTCGATAGATGGCAATTTTCAGTTTGAATAGATACTAGAAAAGTAATAAAGTCCAACCAACGGGATTCGAACCCGTGACCCATGCATTTGCGGCAGATGGTGATTTGTAAATTTTGCACAAAATTCTTAAATTTAGGAAAAGAGGAGGAAAATCATCACTTTGCTCAATTCAACCTCTCTAGAGTAATATTGGGGGAGGGGGGCAACAAACAGATCAATTTTCTTGAATAAAGACACCTTTATAAATTAAAAAGAACAGATAAATATCGATTATGCTTTTTTATCAAATATCCTTGTCTTGCATATGTTTTTCAAAAATTGATTTCTTTGGATTTTGATACAAGCAATGATAAAATAAGTGCTTAGCTAATTTAAATTGCTAAAAATAAACTAATGGCAAGTTTATATATTTTTCTTAACTTATTCAATAAAGCAATATTTGGCGAATGTGTTTGTCAAAACGCACACAATTATCGACAATAGTACGGCGCTTAATTGAGCACTCTGTTCATTTGAGGAAATAAAACATCCCTTTGTACTTCCCAACTAAAGGATGACATATTAATAGGGCATGATTGACCAGGCCCGTAGCAAAGGGGTTGGGATCGAATCCCCTCTGCACACTAACACTTGCCCCCTCCATACAGAAAGTCTACATGACTTTGTACATAGAGCTTCTTATTTAAAGTTTTAAATTATCTCCTTGTAAAAACGTCTTGCCCCCTCCGTCCTGCTGCATTCGCCCTAGCTACAGCCCTGCGACTGACTAGCAGAATCAAATTCTCTGTATGTCAATTGAAAGTTGGGTTATTTGCTGATATATTTGTAGATAAATTAGCTTCAAGCGTGCTGTAATTCCACAAACAATAAACGGTTATTGCAATTAAGGTGGGCACGTGATCAAGATATTGAAGGTTTTAGCTTTACTTGTTTATGCAAGATATGTAATTCTTCATCTTGTGAAGAAGAGGAGTTATTAAGAATACCTAAAGTAGCTCAGAAAATGTAATGTCCCCTTTTGGAGACGATTATACAAGGCACTCAATACAATGATAAATTTATTTAATCTTCCTTGTGCTTGTGTACAGAGTCATTTTAGAATCATAGTGACATTATTATACTTGTAAATTAGAGGTATTTCAAGTGCTGATAAAATGGAATGGGTTTCATCCGTACTCAAAAAGTAGATCACGAAAAGCTGAGTATTTTTTCTTCTGCTTGTTCTCATGTTTCATTCTCTTGGCTAAGTAGTTGCTTATCACTTCGAATGCTATAAAACATGACACCCTCTTCCTGATCATAATCTTTATGCAACTGAGAATTATTGATATAACTACCATGAGCAAAGGACCCTGTTAATCCGATCTTTAAGTTTATAAGGTTACGCAAAGGATAAATGCATCGCGAAGGCGGTGTAAAATTGCATACAAAATTTCCCCTTGTACTCGTTTCTATGCTAAGTATTTTTCAAACCTACAAGATTAAGATTACTTAACGCTTCTCTAATAAACGCAATGACAACAATAGATTTTCCTTTCTCAGTTTTAAACATGTACCTAACCTATTCCTGTCGCATCCGAGGCGCTTTCAAACGAAAGGGCGTCTCGTTATTCTAGCACTCCAAATTAAATGCCAACAGAGATTATGAAACATAATCTAAAAGTTTGAAAACATAGTTTAAAAATCTCTGATGCCAAATATTTCATCTTGAAATTTCTTATCCTGTGATGCGACAGATAGGTCACTCTTGCTCATTTTGTCTATACTTTGGAACGGACTCTTTCCCAAATACTCGCGATTGGAAGGAGAACACAATGGTAAAATGGGGGTGGGGGTGGGAAGAAATTAGGATTTTTAAAAAACTGGAAAGAAATAAGCTTTTGAAGAAAAATAGCCCTTTTTACAAAGCCTCGTATTTCTTCCCCTTCTTACATTAGAAGACCGTTATTTCGGAGCCCTAAACAAAATTTTTCTGACACTTCGCTCCAACTAGGGTCTCCCCGTTTTCTAATCTGATTCTTGTAGCCTTCTTTTGCCAATCAGTTGCAAACTTTTCCTACCTATCGCTTTACATCTTTAGTAAAAAAAGCAATGTGCAATGATTACCACTGCAGCAAATACAGGTCATCATGGCAAGTGTGCTACAAAAAAGTGAGACTTACTGCTCTGGAAGGATGTCAAGACAAATAGGATAGTGTTATAGCATATGTAATACATGTAAGGTTTTTTTCTTAAAGGGAGATTATTTATTGACGAAGTCTCCTTTTCAAGAATGTTTGGGGACAACAGATGAAAATAGGAAAGGTGCACATAGAGAGAAGGCTGTCATTTGATGGAGGGAAATACTTCTGATTATTTCAGCATCATACAGAACATTTAAGGAGCTACCAAGTCGAACTGTTAAAAGGAGGTTAATGAAGAAAATAAATTTCAGTTATCTTAGTCAACTTGGAACTTATTGAATGATTTACCCAACAAAAATGTCGCACAACTTAGGAAAAGTGACAGATGGAAGATTATACAACATGATCTGAAGAAAATGAATGAAGGGAAGGAAAATAGATTCAAAAGTCATTGATAAACGTTCCATGCATGATACTGTTGCGTTGCCTCAATGCGCCAAAAGTTCCACTTCGTGTTTAAAACAGTAGTTTATTGACTTGAAAGATAAGTAGGTTTTCCAACATAATGTTATGGCTAGGGTACCCTTACAGTATTATCAATGGAGCTATCCTTGGTAACAATGACTCCTAGAACGTTATTCACTTAACATGAAACCGGCTAAAAATACTAAGCTACGGTGGTTACCCCGTGGTTACCTCATCGTAACTGCTCAATTCATCCCCTCCATTTTAACATATCCCTGCAAGTCAAAACAGGGAAGAAATAAGAGTTACCTTGGGAGGGAGCGAAAGAAGTAAGACTTTTTAGCCAGAATATTCATTATTGGGAGATCAAGGTAACTGTTAAACGGAACAGTAGTGATAATTTACACTGAAGAGAGTCAGGTTACTGTAGCTCAATTCTAAATGCTAAATGGCTCATTTAAATGCGCATGCCTCTTAAAATGAGACGGAAAATGTCAACTTTACCTTTTTTATATTGCTTTCTGAACGTCACCCTGTAATCGGAGCCTTCAATGGAAAATTAAACTTTAGGCATTCTAAGCTAGACCAAAACAAAATGTTTCAGACTAAAAGAACTCTCGTTGCTCTTGACACCTATAAATGTCAAGTATTTTAAGTTAAAAATGCTTGTCTTTGAGACGAAACATAAAACGCTAACCTTAAGGCGTTTTGCCTATGGTTCCTGTTCAATCCGGCCCGTTCGCAAGGAGATCCCAGCTCTTGTTAGCTAAATCAGAAAGATGTTTCACGTTAAGAAAACCTCTTGTTGCTCAAACGCACGTCTTACCATACAATTTTTAAAATTTGCCTGATGGTCGTGAATACGTGAAACTCTGAGTAGCGAATTTCCAAATCCCATCTTTTAGTGTCTCTTTCTATACTGCTCTGCATTTATGCATCGAGTACTCTTATATGTTCAGATA
>JAAAKL020012075.1:0-13266 GCA_010016065.2 Carybdea cf. marsupialis auct. non (Linnaeus, 1758)
CAGAAAATAACCGAAAAGGAACAAAAGAATTTCATTGATTCCCTTTTTGGTTACTTTTTGACTAATTGTACTCTGAGGAGTGTCAGACAAAAAAAGCTTTTAAGTACAAAATGAATTCGCTATTTCATGCAGTTTTTTATTCTGTATTTACTTCTGTAACTGCTATAACTTTTTTAATAGTGAAATTATCTTCGAAGTCTCAAAGAATAATATTTTCTCATTTTATTTTTCTCATTTCTTTAGTTTCATGACAGATGAGGTAGGTACACTGTCTTTTTCTTTCAGTTGTGATAGCATCAAACTACGTGCATACGATACATTGACCTTTGCAAGCAAGGTGTTTTGTTGTGGTTTCTTTTGTTAATGCGAGATAATCCCCTGCTCTGCCTCCTAAGAAGGGTCAGGATATTGTCTTTTAGGTGATTTCTTATGGCTTAATGCTGGTGACATTTTGGTACTTCAAAAAATAGAAAGCATTTTGCTGTTGGGATCATTATCATCATTCGCTATTTACATTTCCAAATTATGAGTATCTTATCTTATGATCCCAATTCATTGGACCTCCTTTATGACCTGCTTTCTTCCCTTCTTACTCTGTTTTTATCAATTTTTGTCGTTCCTCATTTTGTCTTCTTCTCATACCCCCTGTCAAGAATTCTCACGTTATTGCACTCCATTCTTTACTTTGCCATCGCTTCTTCATTAGTTTTAGAATGCATATGTGTTGATTCTCAAAAAACGTCTATCTTTGTTTTCTGTATCTTCTTGCCAAAGATTCTGGTCAGCAGTACTTGTATTGCTTCCTTTCAGTAGTAACATCAGTCTTGTGTTCTGCATCTTGCCAGCCACGAATTCATGTTTGAAAATGTCTGTTTATCTGAGTTCACCACAAGAGTGATACAATCTAATCATTGAGGTGCAGTTTGCAGCTACGTGCTATGCTCCCACTTAGAAGGCAATTTGATGCGGCAACTAGGTGATGCGTTGCCCTGAAAATTAACTTGATCTGATGGGAAAACTTGGAGTTCTTCACTGCAATTACGACATGACGGTGTTTGCTTTAAGAGTCACTATCTGTCACTAAGATTTTATTGCCGTTGGAACAATTAAAATGCACTAGCATCTTTTTATTGTGAGACTAAATTTGATCTTGCAAATGGTTTAGATTTGTTTGAGCTTTGCATCGTCTTGCAAAGGGTACCTTCATTAGTACGTTGCATAACTTTGGCATCAAGATTGCCTGGTGAGTTTTGCAATCAGTTTTCCATAAAATTATCTTTGACACCAGTTGCATTTGAAATGCAATTACGAAAGGCTGAAGGCCGGCTCACACGGAGACAGTTCAGCCAACAATTCTACAGCATTTAAATTGTCCGTAGTTGTTGTCCGAATTGTCGGGTCGATAATACGAATAGTGTTTACTACAAGTAAGTTATGCATTCTCTAATTTATCTCAT
This sequence comes from Carybdea cf. marsupialis auct. non (Linnaeus, 1758), assembly GCA_010016065.2. Taxonomy (NCBI): domain Eukaryota; kingdom Metazoa; phylum Cnidaria; class Cubozoa; order Carybdeida; family Carybdeidae; genus Carybdea; species Carybdea cf. marsupialis auct. non (Linnaeus, 1758). Next base: position 1,458 of record JAAAKL020012075.1, read on the forward strand.
ATATGCGTCATCTAATTTAAACCAGGAGTCCTTCTAGACAGCCATCAATTCTTTTTGAGTTGCTCAAGAAATCAAATTGAACCAATTTCTTGAGAAAATAAAATGGGATTGTCGAAGTGATCGTGGGCTGCATCAAAAGTACCAACAGTAATGTTCGCTGTAGTCAAATTGATCATTGGAAAATTTAGCACGCTCTCAAGGATTTTGAACGAACTGGCTCACAAGTACTAACGAGCACGATAGAAAAATCAAGGTCGAAGACAGTCCTGTTACTGATGAAGGGTGAAACCATGAAAGGATGATAGTAATGAAACTGTGCATACGTGATAAACTAGACATGAATCAGTTTCAGGTTTAGAGTTAAAATTTTCTGCACTCATTCAAAGATTCTCTCCTTACTGACTTCGTCTTTTACCGAAGCTCTGCAAGTATAGGTCTAGTATTGAAAGCTCTTGCAAGTTGTCTCATCTCAGCAACCAATCCTTCCCCCCAGCGGTGCGATTTGTTGTTGACTATATGACGTCAACCAAATATGATTGTGTTAAACGGGGCTACTAACAAGATGCACAGGAGAGTATCGTCATCTAACTTATCAAGATTTTCCATCTTACTACATGAAAAGACACCCAAGCCTTTTACCATGGCCAATAACGAAAACTGAGCAAAGTGCAAAATGGTACTAAACATGCTACAAGAAAATTAAATTATCAATTCATACAGCTTGATTATCTTTATCGACGACTTAATTTTGGCTACACTACAAGTGCGTTCACGTTATCTGGCCACTGAATTACGGCCATCTGAATATTGAATTATCGTTCGCTGTAACTGAATTATCGTCAGCAACGATTTGTTGTTATGCGGCGATAATTCCTCTAACTAGTTTGCCCCCGTGAAACCTGGCCTTCAGATTGGACTTTTGCTTAGCCACCCAAAACCTAACAAGCGAATTAACCATCTTCATTTCCTTCTCTCTTCAGGTTTTATTTATAGGTGATATGAGACAAAAATCAAATGTTTTGTCCACTTTTGCTAGAGGAAACGGACTGGATGGTCCTTGGGGTATAGTTGAAGGTACTGATGGGTTACACCTGATTAACCTTTTTGCAGCAACTATTCAGCATTGTAACTGATAAATAAAACTCCAACATCTCTTCCGTTGATAAAATAAATGGTATGGTTATTGTAAAATCATGAGTGTCAGGAGTGGACCCTTTCTTGATTATTAGGGGAGGGTGGCTAACGTAAATTTTGCCAGTTCTTCAAAGATGTGGAAATTACTTTGCACAATCAAGATTAAATTAAATACATTGAAAATTGGTCTGTCATTACTAGTAAATTTTGGGATATTTTTTATGGATTTCAAAGTTTTATATTTGAAGAAACATTTTTGGGCGGCCATCGCCACGTCGCCTTCCAAGTGTCCACCATTGTTATTCCCCCCTTTAAACCTAGGCCCGTACATTTTTGGTTAAAGGAACATACGTTTTGGCTTCAGCCTCAGTATATCATGAAATATGCCATACAAGTTGCAAATGCTTCTTGTAGGGTAATCTCACGACTAGGTATAGGCATCGGTGAGGGAACTTAATGAACTGTAAATTTTCATTTAGTTTACAACTTGTTTAAATATTTGTTTATAATTTTTTCATTACATGAGTGCCGGAAATCGTGTCAGTCATACAGGTGTTATGTGCAAGAACGTGTTTTAAGCCTTCCATTTGCTATAAATTTTACGTAATTTTGCTCTACCTTCACTCCAGACGGTTGCTGTGACCAGTGTCTGGCGAAACTTTTTAGCGATATGAATCCGTTACTTAAGGCAATTTTCAAGCTCTGTACCATAAACCAGCTCTTTTGTTTTTATTTCAATTTTTCCAAGTTGTTTTTCAAAGTACCCTTCGCGTTGCGATTGTACGAACCGTTTATATTCTTATATGCTACATGATGAATGATTTTAACAACAAAAAGATCAAAGCGTTGTACGAGAGAAATTTGTTGAGAGTAATAAGATAGATCAATTTCAAAAACTAGAGGTATGCTGGTATGAATGTATGAGGAGCACGGTAAAAGGAGGGTGGAGGCGAAAACATGTCCCCAAAAGTAATGATACTGATGAGGACGAGGAGGCAAATTACAGCTTTGTGTACTGTAATGAACAAATACGAAATATTGTTGGAGCACAAAATGATATATAGCTATGTCAATGCCCAATACTTGAAATATATTGCCCATGTATGTAGAGCGGAAAACAATGTAATCACAATGAGAATGCTGTTTACCAAAGCAACAAAGCCATACTACCAAGATCCATGGATCAAAATTGCAAAGTTACTTGGAGTGGACATAAGTTACTCAAAGCCTGCAAAACAGTCAAAGAAGGATTTCGCCGAGTTAGTGCAGAAACGCATTAGTACGCCTCGGTGATGGCACAGAACATCGATGGAGGATCTCACAGGAGGAAGGAAGAATGAGTCGACAGTCCTTCGGCGTCTACTTCCTGTACGAGTCAACAGCCTGTAGAAGGTTTACTCACGCATGAGTCACCCGTCCTTTAAAGATTTCCTCCTGTATGAGTCTGATGTCCTTCGAAGGTTAAGAATCCGTTAAAGGTTTTCTTTCCGTACGAGTCAACAGTCCTTCAAGGGTTCTCTTCTGGCGTGAGTCAATGGTCTATCAAGGGTTGTCTTTCCGTATGAGCCAACAATCCTTCAAGGGTTGTCTTTCTGTATAAATCAACAGTCCTTCGGGGCTTGTCTTTCCGTTGGCTTTCCATATGAGTCAACAGTCCTTCAAGGGTTGTCTTTCCATACGAGCCAACAGTCCTTCAAGGTTAGTCTTCCCATATGAGTCAACAGTCCTTCACGGGTTGTCTTTCCGTATGAGCCAACAGTCCTTTGATGGTTGTCTTTCCCTATGAATCAACAAGTCCTTCAAGGGTTATCTTTCCGTATGAGCCAACAGTCCTACGAGGGTTGTCATTCCCGTATGAGTCAACAGTTCTTCAAGGGTTGGCTTTCCATATGAGTCGACAGTTCTTCAAGGGTTCACTTTCCATATGAGTCAACAGTCCTTCAAGGGTTGTCTTTCCATATGAGCCAACAGTCCTTCAAGGGTTGTCTTTCCATATGAGCCAACAGTCCTTCAAGGTTAGTCTTCCCATATGAGTCAACAGCCCTTCGAGGGTTGTCTTCCTATATGAGTCAACAGCCCTTCAAAGATATACTCTCATACGAGTCAAGAATCCCGCCAAGGTTTACCCAAGTATGAGTTTACAGCCCTTCAAAGGTTTACTCTCGTATGAGGTAAGAGTCAAGAATCAGTCAAAGGTTTCCCTATCATGTGTCGCTCTATACGAACATTTGACCTGTTTTAATCAAATCAGTTTGTTTAAAAGGCCCCCTGGAGATTATGCTAGTTAAAACTGGTCACCAAAGTCGACGCTGAGGGCAATGCCCTTAAGTTCCCAGAATTAAGAATAGTTTAAATTCATATGTGATCAAATCGTCATCTTTGTGGTCTTCAACTGTAGCATACTGCTCTTAAGTGCTTTTTAAAACAGTCACCACAAAAGAGGTAATGGCCAAATTTGTGTCGCATTTAAAGATGGAATTCGTCGAAATTTAAGGTTCAAGGAAGAAAGTATATGCCGAGATTTGGGTATGGAGTTCATTTTCAAGGTGATTGATCTTTAACCGTGTGCTCAGAAAATCAGATCATCTGTATATCGGAGCAAACTCAAGAGTCAAGTAGTAGATAGTGCAGTTGCTGATGATAATGATGGTGATGAGGAGGAGGAGAAAGAAGGAAGGAGGAGAACGAAGAGGAGGAGAACGAAGAGGAGGAGAACGAAGAGGAGGAAGGAAGGAGGAGAACGAAGAGGAGGAAGGAAGGAGGAGAGCGAAGGAAGGAGGAGAACAAAGGAAGGAGGAGAACGAAGGAAGGAGGAGAACAAAGGAAGGAGGAGAATGAAGAGGAGGAGAACGAAGGAAGGAGGAGCGGCAGAAGGATGCGGATGATGACAAGGAAGAGAATGAGGACGCTAAGGAGATATCGAAGGAGTAAGATAATTATAATGATACCATGATAACCAACTGGAGGACCATGAGAGAAAGACCAGGAGAATTATGCGAGGAGCAGGAGGGTTTCATTTTTAAACTTCAGCGAGCTCGAGATACTTAGACTTGCGGTAAACCTAGACAACATTGTGGTCTAACTGACCATCCCTAATAAATTGGCATCACGGTGAGAATTTCCGAGGGAAGAAGATGAGTTTAGCATTGACCTGCCCCTCCCCCCCCCCCCCCCCCCTCTCCATGTGTATAATTACTACTAGCATCAGAAACCGGATTTTGGTATTGTATTACTGATAGGATCGAAAAATAAAGGAATTCCACTCCACTTTTTTAAAGATTCCAAAACCACAGGTTTGTCATGCGAGAATTTTTGTATTTTGTATTTATTGCATCAAATGTTTTTTAAATCTATTCGCTGTTTTCCCTTACCTTGCCCTTCATATTTATTGGTGAAAGAAGACTGTCGAAACCGTAGCAATTTCTGGTAGTTCGTGGTCATGGTAGATTATGCTCACATTTTATGTGTATGCATAATCTTTTGTGGTAGGGAAAATGGAATGAAATGGGTTTATTCGGACCGGTTACTATAAGTTTAAGGAGTGGAGTACACCGCAAAGATTCCTAAAACAAGAGATTTTCTCGATTCTTAGCGAAGACGATTGAAAATGCGGTTTTATTTGTTGCCTTTTGAGGATAGAAAATCCTTCATCTTTTCCTATGGGTGCAAACACTGGGGGCAATTATAAGATCGGCTGTGAAAGCTGTCGGACCAGATAATGTCGAAGGATCCACTTGTCTGATATATATGTACTAAGTGAACATAGGCTCTAGCTGGCACTGAGATTTTTTCACAGTAAGCAGCCATGCCTTTCGGCATGGTACCCCGGTGTTAGAGGCCCTGGCTGTATGACGCAAGATCGGTCTTTGAATTTCCGATTTTGGTGTTAAACAATGTAAAAGGTTTGGAACCTTGATGTATTTCTTGTATCGGAAACAATAGAAAAGATGACACTTCGATTTATATTTTCTTAGATTTACCTCGTAATATTCCCATTGAACGACCTTGAATTATTTACTTGAGTTTGCACTGGACAAAAGCATCGCCAATCATTAAAAAAGCGAGAAACAGAGGTCTCATCAGTTGAACATTGGTTACTGCTGGGGGAGGGATCACAGCGGGCATCCATTTACCCATCACGGAAAATTAAGAATTCTTTGGCCTCCAAGCCTTAATTTTATACTTGGGTGCTCTTAGTGACCATTCCCGATATGGTAGCATCACGACCTGAATTGCTAGGAAAAGAAAAAATAAGGAGAGAGGTCAATGCAGATGGGACTTGATCACCATATCGCGTGAAGCTAAAATAGAGCATGAAAGTAGAATGTTAGGCAATCTCATGTCATCACTGCCAGTTTGTATCCGGCCGTTCAGAATCAGAAATCATCATAACTATGATTTTACTACCATATTGCTGATTGCATTGAAGAACATTACCGGCTAAGTTTAAAATCCATTTAAGGGTGTCAAGTTTTGGATTAGCAACGTCGAAAATACCAAATATATAGAAGACACGGGGCCGCTTTTTATCTGATACTTAAGTAGATACGAAGTTTGAGTTGTTCCTTTACAAGTCTGTCTGTTGTTTTCTTTGCACAGAAGTAGTAGAAGATTTAAAAGGTGGTGATGTGAGCTATTTTAATAGCGTTTATTGGCCTAGGTAGATCGCACGTCTCAACGGAAATGGTGAGGATTATAAAAGTTAGACTTAAACTCAAAGAGGGACAAGTGATCAGCAATTGTAGATGCTGGTCGCAATGAAACAGGATCCGACATGCGGACATATTGATCGATGATTTGACGTGACCATATTTGCTGCAAATATTCAAGAAGCTATGTTTGGGCTCTTAGTAAGCTTCGCTAGTTAAGCTGCTATTAGACCCTCACAGCAAAACCGCTGACTATAAATCTACCGACTAACATTTAACGTGTCCTCATATGGTGCCAGGATCACTACAAAAATGGCGCTTGTAAATTAACTTACCTTTCTGATTGAGGCCGTGGCACCACCTGTCAGGGATACCCTCAGATGAATACAGAAAGAGATGCCTGGAAGATACTTATACTACAAACTTAGATAAATTTATTGTAAATGCAATCATACTAATGCCGTTTTACTAACAATAATAATAGTGGTAATATTAATGCTTTCTCATTTAATTTCTATATGTAATATTTTCAGATAAACGAAAACACAGAAGACACGGAGAAATTAATTGATGCCGCAGTCAGTTAGTCGACGAAAACCCTCTGGTAAACGTAAACCTCGGAAGCACCAAAAACAATAGTAACATAAACTGTAATGGTGAACAAGTCTTTTCGCCAACTAGACGACCAAAATACTGAAAGAGTCGAGCTGTAGCAAGCACTGAAATATGCCGTGAATCAGTGTGTAGTTGTATCAGATGCGTAAAGTTGACCTATAGAAAGCTTATTATCGATAAGGAGGAGGAACATGTGTCGAGAATGTTTTGCTATTATGAGAAAAAATTGAGTACTTTGCAAGTTTTTAATGACTACCTTTGTTGAAGTAATGAAAGAATCCTTGAAGAACTTCATTTGCTGTTAGTGCACGATAATTGTTTGGCTCGATTTACACCGTCATTTGGATGTAGTATTCTTGTTGTTTAGAAGCACTGTGGTGATATTCGGGGTTCGATTTCTCTCAGCAGATTCAGGAGCAAGAAGAGAAGAAGAGACTGTTAGGAACAGAATACACTAGAAACGGAAGAAGTGATGCCAATTACAGAAGTGTTGTTTCATAGTGATCGAATCAAGATACTCTCGGGTTCCCACTTGCATGTGCCTTTCAAATTTACGTCACGCGATTAGGAAGAAGGGGGTGTGTGGACGTAATAGATGTTCATGGTACTGATTCGGACCATCGTTGAAAGACGGTGCAACATGACGTGGGAGGCAGTCCTTGGGCATGCCGATTCCTAAGTAGTTATCAAGGGCTTCCATCGACGTGGGAAATTGGTAATGTTTAGGTGATAAGATTTTCTTTAATGATGCCGTTGTTAGCGACCGGGAAATTTCGGAATTTACATGAAGTGTGATTCGTATGTGGAAAGTCGCGTGTTTTGCGAGACTTGTATTGGCCACAGAATACAAGAATAGTTCAGAAATGCAGTGTATGCATTTTCGGATCCCTGCCACAAAATGGTGAAGTCAGTGGGCTTAAACTTCAAGACACATAATTTTGCGGAATTTTATGAAAAGCAAGTCTTGACAGCCGTGAAAATCGCAGGACATTCAAATCTTGGATTTTGCTGGGAATTCTGGTTCTTTGGTTTGATGGGGGTTTTTTCTGTTGATTGTGGAGGAGCACATTGGGCGTCTCCATGACATTTCGTTAACAGGTCCCGAAACAACTTTTGTTAGCAGGGAGAGGGAGACAACTTGCATTTTGGGTATTTAGGTTATTGGTCTGACTTCAAGAGTTGTCGGTTGCTTTGCAGAGGCATGACTTTATAGAATGCTAACATCGGGTAGTATCACAGTAAGGCGTTTACATTTAATCGATGCAAAAGATAACGTGAGTTAGTTGCAATAACCTTAATAAAGGTTATACTAGCAGAGTTAAGTCCATTTGGCTTTCTTGAAAATAGGTACAAATGATGTCATGAGGTGGATCTGAATGTTTGATTCAGCAAAAGACAGCATTCGTACCAATGGCCTTCCTCACAGAAATCTTCGACACTGGAATCCAACGTTCCGAGGTTCAGTTTTACATATTCATATAAGCTATCAAGAAGATTGATTTACTAATATTTTGGTGTATTTAAACCGTGGGAGCTGGAAGGCCTTAGATTGATACTCTGAGTTGTTTTAGAGAATTATTTGTGGACTAAGGGTACAGAGTCTTCCTCGTATGTTGATAAAATACGTTTGAAATTTCTAATGCATTTTTATTCAGTGGTATTGCCACGCAGTAGATCTACTCAAACGGCCAGGAAAACACCTTTTAGTGCAACACACGAGCAACTGACTGCTTTTTATGGTGTAATCCGACATTTTTACAGTATTTTCCGAGAAACGTTTCAACTGATTTAAGTTCTTATCTATCTAAAAAGTGGATCCATGCTTTGATATGTAATTATTTTATCGAGGAACTGAAACGTTGTTCTCAAACAACCACGAATGTTTAGGTTTATCGAATTGACACGCCTTAACCCCTATTTCCATAATCTTGCGTTTCTAATATACATACCTGTATCCCGTACATAAATGCACTCTGCGTATTAACGTGTTTTTGTTTGTTATATCATCCTTGTTTTGCGACCATTGCAATGGGTAACTCGAGAGTGTTAATGCCGAAATCGGCTGCTGGAAAGCAAAGACAGTTCCCATCAACTTTTGGTACTTTGCCGTTTTCTGCTCAGGGAGAGGGGAGGGGGACGTTTGAATACCCTAGAAAACTTTGGCTGCCGTTTCCCCGCCCTTAATTGTTATGGCGTTGTAGCTATTTCTTGGTCTACTATGTCTGGTATTAACTAGTGCAATTTCGACTTTCAAATTGTTTGAAGATCAGCTCAAAATTTGCGTTTAAAAATTTTGGAAAATCCACTTGCTGATGGCTCCGATTATCCCAACATTTTTCACCATTTTGGTACTGAAAAGTAGTGTTAACAATATATCAGGGCTTACCGCCGTTGGAATTGTTGTTGCGAAGTTACATATGTTATGCATGCGCAGAACCAGCTGTGGAAAAAGCCCGAGCAGAATACGCTTAATATCTCGATGGGAACAAGTACTTGCCATCACCGAATAAGCCGGGTTGCTGTATATTCGTCTTCTGTTTGATTTTAGCTAGGCCTTTCATATTCTCTATTTCTTGTATTATATTCGTAGTTTCGTCATGCGAGAATTTTTATAAAATGAAAGAACGTTTGTGGTTCTTGTTTATTGTGTTAGTGTCGTTTCTAAATTATGGAAATTTGGAGAAAACTGAACGAGTCTGTGAAATGAATACTTTGCTATGTCTTTTTTATCGCCATTCTCTGCTTGCATTAGCCTGGCGCAGCTCATGTACTGGTCATGGCAGCAGTGGCAGTTTTGAGGGGTGGCCAACAGGGCCGTGGCCCGAGGCGCTGCACTTCTGGGGAAGCCGCGCTTCAATGCTAAGAAAATAGTATGCGTCTAACTACCCATGTTAATCTCGTGGAAGCAAGTGAAAACTTGAAACCATGCCCACTGAAGGCAATAGTGTCTCCGGAACATCCGCAATTCGATCATTTCTGAACTGTCTTGCAATATGTGACGTCATAGGGTCCAGCAAACTTTTTTCGACCCAGGGCCCTGCACCTCCCAAAGCCACCACTGCATGACCGACTGATGAAGCAGGTGCAATCTACAAGGAGTATGTGACCTAGGAAGATTTTGCTAACAATTAATATATATATATATATACATACTTGCATACTCGTGTTGATTAATTGCTGAGGCGTTGAATAAGATGGAGTGTCTATATATTTTTAAATGAGGAGTTGCCATGAAATGAGGGGTTAAGACTGCGTTTACACGAGAGCAAATCCAAATGGATCCGTACCCAAACTGGCACGGATCGGCCTTGCGTTTACACGAGACCTAGTGGATACGATCTCATTTGGATTTGCTATCTGTGGTCTTTTGGGATCGCTTTGAAAGCAGGTCTCGTCTTGCTCCGGTACCAGACAGGTCTGATTATGGCAACTAATCAGACAAAGGGTAGAACAGTGCTCTTCTCCTTAAAGTAGTATCAGATTACAAATCAAACAACTTGAGCAGGTCTACTCTTCCCGCCCGATTTTAAAAAATTATTTCCACGCATGCGCTTTCAAGTGGATCCAAATGGATCCGTTCTCGTCTAAACGCATGTCAATTTTGGATACGTACCCGTGTAAACGCCTGCAAAAACGAGTACGGATCCAAATGGATCCGATCTCGTATAAACGTGGTCTAAAATTGCATAAGTAGCGAATCAAAATCTGGGGTAAATAAAAATCACTTTCGCCTGGCACACTCCCGAGTACAGAATCGTCAGAGTCGAATAAGAAAACTAAGGAATGAAACTAACACAAATATATAGTCTTTCTATCTACGAAGCAACGGTTTTCTTGCTTTCATGTGGTAGACCTAGCTTTGTTTATTATAAGAAAACGGTCCTCAGTACGAATTTTTGCGCAGTCTATGCTTGCAAGCAAGTACTGCCCTGCACCTGACTTGCATTCAAAGCAGTGTTTTTTGTGTGGAAGCCCAAGGCGGCCGTTTCCTTGTAGGTGCCGATGCTTGAAGTTAGAGGAACATGCTTCTTGATTCTGTCCACTAATCGCAGAGTCGTGCGTCCGACATAGCTAGCCTCACACTGGAAAGAAAACGAGTCAACGACAACACGACAATTTGTGGAAGGCACACGGTCTTTGTGGTTAGTTTGGAACGCTTGACTGCTTCGGTGGTGACATGCCAATGCAGTGGCACAGTGTGACGTTACGATTTTGAAAATGTTTGAATTACGGGGGGAACCCCTCAATTTTCATGTTGCCCTATTAGCGAGAACGTCAATGTTCAAAATTGATAGCGATGCCCTTTCCCAACACGGAGGTATCGGGTTTTAAAACTCTATAACAAAATCTTATCAAATGCTGGTTCCTAACTTAATTAAGGTACCAAGGAATGTTCACAAAGTTTGACCCGAGATTTTTGAGATTCGAAGGTCTCTAGTTTAAACAATACATAAACTACAGGTCTGGTATTATAGGAAACAGCCGACTCCAAGTTGCCTTTCGATATCTGGAATCAAATCGTTCTCTTTCCATAATTTTTTTTATTTGACGTCATCACTGTGCCTCCGCATTCAAATTAGCCATGCCGATTCTGTGATTTTTTAAATTTCTTTTTGCTCGTGGTGGTAGAGATGGCTAGTAGTGTGTTGAATATGTTCCTGGTGGTATTGTTCAGTTGTAGGGAGTCGGTAGTTCCTTGCATTGCCCTTGTTGCTTACTTGGCCAATTAAGTTGGTGACCTTAGTCCAATATTGCTCAGCGATTGTGTGGCGTGTGGTGTTGTAGTGACCCAGTCATCACAAATGGTGACCCGAGACAAGGACACGCTCCCGCAAACACAAGACACACAACGGGCTCTGCAAACACACACACTCTCTCTCTCTACCCACGACGCCTGCAACTCATCTCACTTCACTGGAGTCGGGTTAGCTAACAGAGACACGCAAACTAAGAAGCCTCATGCCTTCACCTCTAGCAAGAGGGCTATGTAGAGACGCAATATCCAAACAAGCGACATCCCAAATTCCCCATTCTCGTTGGTACGGGACCGTAGCCTAGAGGAAAACCGCCGTAATGTGCAACGCGGAGACCGTGGGTTCGATTCCCCGTGGTCCCACGCTTTTTCATCTTCGAGATTTTACAACACCGATATCTACATTCAATCATTACAGTGTCTACATTTGTGATGACTCTGCGATGTTCGTTTTCTCCACCGCCGAAAAAACAACGCTAAAGGTGCAGAGAGGTCGTGGTAGCATATTTAGCAGCCAGTGCTGTTTTTCTTCCCTTATGTCAAGGGATCCTCTGAGGGAGGCGTCTGGTACAATGAACCTTCTAGACCTTATGCCTTGTGTAAAATAGTCATGGGTCTGTAGTAGTACACTTTCTACTTAATGTTTGACGAGATACCA
>JAAAKL020012076.1:0-13265 GCA_010016065.2 Carybdea cf. marsupialis auct. non (Linnaeus, 1758)
TAGAAAGAAGTCCAAGAAATGTATTGACCAGAAAATTTAGGTTTCCTAGACACACTTGTCGAGGAAAGGCAAAAAGATGTTTATCTCCTTTTCGAAGATGAAATCTGCTGAGGCTTGTTGAGCTTTGTAAGAAATTCATCACACTAAGACTCATTTTTGAAAACGGCAAATGTGTCGTCTGTATAACGAAAATAGACGGCAGGTTTGGGGGAGGGTTGAAAAAGTCGACGTTTATAGAAACCACCACAGATATTAGCCAACGCTGGACACAAGGGACTGCCCGTGCTTACCCTATTCTTTTGTCGGTACATCTCATTATTGAAGCTGAATTCGATACTACGTGTCGTGCCTTCATTAATTCAATGAACGTTCCTAAGGGAACGGTGGATGCATGACCCCACCGCGATACAATACCTCGGCACATATCTCGATTGTTTCGTCTAAGGGAACATGTCGAAAGAACACAGAAAAGTATCACGGGAACCGAAACTCTGGTTTAAGTTAAAAGTAAAAATTCGAAAAGCCACTTGGCCATTTCGTTTTGTTAAGAGCCAATCATAGAAAGTATCGATCGGAAAGGCAATCCTTTCTTGTGAGTTTTGGGGAGGCTATACATCCGTGGACGCTGTGAATCTGAAGGCCTGATCCTATGGTAAACGTCCCGTGGTGAAAGACCCTTTTTAACTAAATCTAATAAACAGTTTGGATACGCTGCTCAATTGCTGGTGTATTGTCGTTCTTTTCGGTTCTACCTAGTTTCTGGAATTTGGTAGAATTTGGTAATATATTGTCCATTTTGTCGACATAATTATTCTGGTTAATGATAACGACCCCTGATCCTTTATCAGGTTTGGTGACAAGGATATCGGGATTTTTTTAAAAAAAATTTAGAGCCAGGAAATGTTCCCTATCACTATAACCACTCTACCTCTGATTGGCTACTTTCAAAACACAGTTTGGTATAAGTTTTGTTGATTTCTTCTCAATCTCAATTCTGATGATTTCGTTTACCTTGAGGAGTGTCGGGCGAAAATGTGCTATAATGTGTTCGCTGTTTCGTGCAGTTTTATTGTTTTGTACCACCAGCAAACTTTTCAAGTACGAAGGAAATGAGATAATTGGAAAAGGTTGCTGTAAGTAAAACCTACACATGTGACGCGTTTTTGGTTGTAAACAAATTCTGTTGGCAAAGAGCTGTTTTTAATTTAATAAATACAGTTTTCAAAGCGGAAGCCTTCTATTAGGAAGAAAAGCAAACAGGCAAAGTTTTTGTAACATGTTGGCAAATAAAACAGGAAGGAAATATTTGTCTGATAATGGCCAAATCTTCTTGTTTTCTTATTCTTTCTACTGAGCTGTACGTTTATTTTCTCCTTCTAGTACTGACAGATAACGTTTTAGTTTTAATAGTTAATCCTTTTACGTTCTCGAATACAGAAGGTAGGTTCTTTTGAGCTGCTGTAGGAGAAAGACGTTTGATTTTTCTCCTCTTTCCCTAGTACTCAGGAGAGGGAAGAAAAGGCAACTATATGGATAAAGTGGCTGTGTGGCCAACAGGAACGTTTTGAAAAAGCTTCGGGAGTACATGCTTTATTTGGTGAAATGTTACTTCTGATGGCCATCCATTTTCACAGCTTTAACTTAGAAGCAATAGTAGACTTGGTCAGTTCTACCATTGGTGTACAACTTCGGCCAGGATCGTTAACGAAGATGAAAATTATGTTTACCCAGCAGATATTTCCGGAAAAGGTATTTTCTCATAAACTCATTATCGGGGTTAATCAAGATGACAAAGTAGAGTAGAGAGAGAAGGGGAAGTATGAAACATTTATCGAAAGACCAGTAATGAAAAGATGGTGTATTAAAGTATCTATTCCCTCGCACAGCAATACCTTTAACATATATTTAACTATCTAGTGCAATGGTAAAGTCTTCGTTTTGGGAGTGGGAGATCCTGGGTTCGAACCGGGCCAGCGCCCCAAGCACTTCATGTTTGAAGAGTTCTATACTATGTAGTTCATGCTTGTGTGTCTAATATATATATATTAGTCTCCTGTCGATAAAGTCGTAAATGTAACTTGTGTTTAACTTGTAACGAGGCTAATGTAACTTTCCGTTAAGGGTGTTTGGGATTGGCGTTGGTTGTTAATGAATGTATTCAACTCCATGCTTGATGTAAATGGATACAGCAAGCAAATCTTGCAGATGGAAACTAGAGTTAAGGAATACGATAAATGCACCATGATAAATGTCCCTCGAATTGACTGTCATAATCTTGTATTTGATCAGAGTGTCCTTTCTTACAAGTACCAATATAGCAAATTTTACTGTACAAGAAATTATACGATTGGAAGACAGAATTGAATAAAAAATCGGAGATGTTACTGGAGAAATAAAGAGGGGACGCCCGGAGGTATGATTGACATTATAAAGGTGTGTTGCTGAAATCAACATAAATATGTAAAGATCTGTAAACACTTAAGAAATGGAGGTAGAACAGGGAGCGTCACAGGCTTTTTAATATTCATTGCCAGGGAATTGGGGCTCTACTTAAAATGCATGCATTTAAATTTATGTCCGCCGCATTAAGATAGCCATTAAGGTTACAATTTTTGTTTTCTTGCCAGTTCAACGCACTAGCGTTTATTTCATTTTTTCTGTGAATATTTGCGTCAGTACATGATCATTTTATTTCTTCATATTGTAGATTGTAGGCGAGTTAGCATTGACTGTTCCAGTGACACCTAACCTGAATGGAAACATAACAGGCTTCCTTCCAGTTCATTGTGTACATCAGTTGCTAAAGTCACGTGTTTTTACGAAGCATTGTATCAAGGTGAATGTAAGTAGTTGAGTTCCGACCCATTAACGCATAAAATTGACACTTGATGGAAAGTCTGATTTAGGTATCCACTCCGCTATAAAAAATATAGTACGAAGTAATAACAGAAGATTTAGCACATCTCTTAGAATGATATATAGGTAGTTGAAAGAGTTTATGTATCCCTCTTACAAGATTTCGCAATTTTATTCGCAAGATATAGGTCTTTGATAGGTTGGTCATGTTGCTCAATACGTTTTTCTAAATGGTGGTGGAAAAGTATGTCGCCTAGTTACATAACAGTAGGAGCTGGGGAATATGCTGTGGAGATAAGTATATTCACAGGAAATAGGTCTTAGAAGACCGCAAATTTTGAAGAGAAATGATGCTTCGTAGCGCAAGGTTTTACATGCTTATTGATGACAAAGAACAAGAGTGCTTTTGCTTTCCATTCGTATTTTTATTAAAGTACTGATGTTAACCGTAATATGGAATCGAAAGGTACTGCGACCTTCACCTTTACCTCTACTGCTACCTTTACTTTTACCTTTACTGCTACCTTTACCTTTGCTGCGACCTTTACTGCGACCTTTACTGCGACCTTTACCTTTACTGCGACCTTTACCTTTACTGCGACCTTTACCTTTAACTTTACTGCGACCTTTATTGCGGCCTTTACCTTTACCTTAACCTTTACTGCGACCTTTGCCAGAGTTTTTTATTCTTACCTTCCTGATCTTTGAAAATGGCTGTAATTTTCAGGATGACGGAACTGATTTTTGAAATTCTTAAGTGTATGTAGAGGCCATCAAAAGTGGGTTTTTTCGTATTCAACTTAGTTTTAAAGCTGCATAATGAATTTATGTTTGATGAAACATTTTGATTGTTAACTTTGCTATGCATTGTATTCTAAGCTAGTCAACTAGAAAGAATCATTCTATAATAACCTCACTAGCCAACTTCGCCGTATTGGTATCTTCCTTATTGATCAACGGGCTAATGATTGATGAAGTAAGCCGTTTAAATTGTCGTATTACCGAAGCTCACTTTCATTTCGGTGTGGTTTGGGGCAGAAAGAGCCCAGAAAATGGAATGGACAGCAGTCCTGGTTTCAGTAAGTGCGATAAATATTTTTCCAATGATTTGGGGGGTAAAATGTCGACCATGATTTTTCGGCAATTATATATGAATTCGGACACAAATATCTACAAAAGTCGACTTTTGAACGTTGCTTTCATAGTATCTCAAATTTTAAGCATTTTGTCTTGATGTCAGAGAGCAGTCTCCTCAAGCTCCTATTATAAGGCCTGAAATGGTCCTGTTCAGTGATTGATTTATGTCTAGTATTGCAGTAGCCTCTACCCTTAGCCGCTCTACTTCTTTTCAAGCTGCTTTGCAACTGGTTTAAATAACACTGAAACATGATCATAGAAAGGGGTCATAAATGGGTAAAACGACTTGTATTGCAGGCCAGAACATCAATAATAAAAAGGGTTATGTCGGCAAGTTGGGGTTGTGTTTTCTTGACGTGATGCAAGCTATAGAATTGATTCAATGAAAATGTTCTATGCTTGAACAACCGAGGTTAAGTTGTAGGAAGACTTCTTCAAAATCTAAATTGTGTAGAACATTTGTCCAAAACATTATTTACTCGAAATGTGGGAGGCCCTCGACATGGTAGGATCTTAATGGTAATAAACACGAGAAAGGTTGCTGCCTACAAAGTGCAAATGTTCTGCTCGGGATGTCTTCTATTCATATGTCCTTCGATCCATATGTTTGTGTCATTACTCGCGATCGTTCCGAGTCTTTTATGAAAGCGTGCTCCTTTATATGAAGATGAAAGTTAAAACGAAGGCATGGAGCTTAATGTTGAGTTCAGGGGAATGGGGTAGAGTTGTATTTTTCGGAGAACTAGGGTGAGTGACAACGTTTCTGGATCCCAATTACATATAATTGAGAACGTAGTAGAGGAAATTTAGTAGAGGATGTACTAAGAAAGGTAAAGTTAGACAAGGGTTCGTGTGTTGTACAGTCCGTGTAGTAGGAGTAAATACTTAAGGAAGTAGGGTGGAGGGTGTTTGTCTTATTTGCCTTAAGACGTCTTTCCGACTGATTGTCCGTCTTGCCGAAATACATGGCATTGCAGCCATGACTCAAAATTACATGTGCAAATATACTAAATAATTTTTGTTGTTGGCTTCCCATTTACCAGGAATGGATTTTCAAACAAGTCTGCTCGTCGTGTGCGCCACTCCATTCATTGTTGATTCCTCTCATCGAAGCGTTCATTCATTCAATTATTGTGCCTATACATTCGGGAAAAGTAGCGAAGCAACAAAAGCTGATTACTCTGGAGGGATTTTCGGAGGAGCAGATGTTAGCATTATTCGACGAGGTAAGTACCGTGGATGAGCATTCACCTCTTTGTTGCACCTTACATTGCTTGATTTTAGAGTAGCAGGAGGACGTCGCCTTCAAGCTGTAACCATGGATCTGTGCTGAAACACACTGCTAAATGTACGCACGATCGGATAAAACCTTTGTATAACATCACAGCAAAATATAAGACACTAGCAGATACTCTGCCCGCTTATACCGAGGGCTCAAAAGAGCTCATACTCTAAATAAGATTTGCAGGTAACAGTTCACATATGTGATGAATGACATGTCACATCTTCATATCTTGTTGCACATTATCCTTGTCGCAAATTGAAATTTAAGATTACAAATGGATGGTTGATAGACATATGTTTTCATTGTGAAGCACTTAAAAGTATGAGAGTGACTCGATCATTCCTAAATATCTTCAGCAATAGGCAATCGTTTCTTCACCATTTGTTTTTAAAGGATTGAATTAAATGGCAGGTTACGAAAACATTTGATAGAATGCTTGGCGTCAAAAGTCGTATTTACTTTAGCAAAGGGAAATATTTTTGACTTAAAGAACACACTATTCTAGAGTTTCAACAGATTTGTCTGAGCTTGCAAATAGCAGACTTTTAACTAAAAAGCATCTTCGCTCTCGTCGTTGCACATAGACCGTCATAGTTCTGGCATTTACATAATTTTATAAGTTTTGTTTTGTTTTTGTACAGCAGGACAACAAGGAATTAATGCCTTGCAAAGAGACAACATGGATGCTTATAATGTTGTACGCCCTTTTCTATCAAGATGCCATATTGAGCAATATGAAACAACTTAGTAAGTCTTTGTTTATCTTTAGTTTGATTCATTTTAAATAACATTTATGTTTTCTTAGTATCATACCACTCTTGTTTCTTTGTCTTTGCGTAGGGCGTGCTTTAACTTCATTTTCGTGTAATGGGTCTTTTGATGTTTTTTTGTTGCTATTTCGTCTTTTCTTGCTGTTTCTGGTGTTACGAACGTGGCCTCTTAGTACTGCTTCTTCCTATATTTTCCTTTTATCTCCTACGCCAATTGCGTTGGATATCTTTTAAGGTACTATCTAAGTTACTGCTGCCTTTTGATAATATTTCTATTGGTTATTACTTTCTCGCTTGCTACTTCGAGAGTCTCTACTATTTCTTGATAGCATGCTTCAATTCCTAGTAATGCTTCTTCTGTTCATCTTTATCATTACCACTAATTGATCCCAGTTTGTTCCTGCATCTTCTTGTGTTGCTCTAACGTATGGTTTTTTTAGTAGATATTACATTTTCGCTTGCTGATTTTAATGTTTCTACCAGTTGTTCATCATGTGTTTCAATTCCTATTATTGGTTCTTCACCTGGTTTCCTTTGACCCCTTCCGATGTTCCCTCCTTTGTTTGCTTACACAACTACTGTCTGTGTTGCTGTTGCCTTTTGATTGTTTTCCTCGTGGTTACTACTTTTTCGCCTGTTGCCGAAGTAACAGATGCTGATTGTACGGTTTGCGTTGCACTTTTGGCCGATTTTTTTTCGCTATGTGACATGAACTCAAATAATACTAGTTTCGTCAATCATCGTAATCTAACTGAACAACTCCTTGTATCGCAACTACAATGGAAAGTACTAACAGGAAGTGCATCACAGCAAACACAGTGTTCTTCCTGGCCGATGATTACCGTCCACAATGCTGTTTATTGCCGTATTGATACAACCACATGCAGATATTTTGAGATACTTTGAAAATTTCACAGATCAAGGAGGATGGTGGCTGCGACTACTATACAATGTTGTAAATGTATTTACCCATAGTTAAATTGTTAGCAACTATTAGCACGGTCGCACCTTCTCAAAAGCTATCCGGCCTTGTTTTAGAAATATAATGGTCAATGCATTATGGAGGAGTTGTAGGTAAAACGCGGATAAAGAACCCATGTTGATGACATCGTTTCTTCAAGTTGTAAGACTTTCACAGATCTTGCAAGAAGAAGAAAATATTTACCGTTTTTTGGTATGGCTATATGGGTGTTATGTTGGAACAAAAGTAAATGAACATGTTCCTGAAAATAGACAACGACCCATCCAAATGTACCGGAGGAGACTACACAGCTGACAATTTAAAGCTGGGTCTGATG
The DNA here is from genome assembly GCA_010016065.2 of Carybdea cf. marsupialis auct. non (Linnaeus, 1758). Lineage (NCBI taxonomy): Eukaryota > Metazoa > Cnidaria > Cubozoa > Carybdeida > Carybdeidae > Carybdea > Carybdea cf. marsupialis auct. non (Linnaeus, 1758). The sequence goes on from JAAAKL020012076.1 coordinate 7,347, forward strand.
TTTGGGCATTGCACATTCGCCCTTATAAATATTTCTAGTTTATATTTAATAGCTATAAACACTTATGCATTATTGGTCTTTAATAAGGGTAGTGTAATAAATATGTAGTGAAAACATTAACTGTCAAGTTATTAGACTTCGGGTAATATAATTTGTAATTTGGTAAGAAAAAGGCTTAACCAATTTTCATTTGTTTTGTTTTCAGTAAATAATCCAAACAGCCCAAAGGAGTATTCCTCCTTACTGTATACAAGGATACCGTTAAAACAACTATTTTTAAAGACAACAACGAACCAAGCTGGTTATGGGGAGCTCTACCCATATTTCCTTCGTCTCTTAACTAAACATTACCCCCATCTTTGTTTGGTGGAAGATTACATAGAGGAGGAGGAAATAGAATCGAAGGAAGAAAGGATTGGTAGGACTCTGTTGTGCATAAAATCGGGGGTTGGCAGAAAAGCGTGTTCTCCGGAAGAGCTCGCTGCAGGTATTTTCAATTTTATCTATTAGGCACACTCGGCAAGGCGCAGTTTGACATATCCATGTCTGTTGTGCTCCGATAGATTTTTCTTTGCTTTTAATATTCTTTGCTTAAAGTTTAAGAACTCTCTGTGTGCAAGGGAAGAGATAATTTTATGAATTGGAAAGGAAAGCCGAACTCCGCCATTATTTTCTAGCCAGTGTTCCGTGGTCCACGTGGCGAGGTGATCCACGTGCTGGAATTTATGCAGGACGGCCTGCAGACCTGACGTCATCAGAAATTACCATTCCATTGGTGGACAAGCGCGGTTAGTTGGCATATACTGCGTATGAATTGTGACAAAATAAGACGCTATTTAGATTTGGAATACCTTGGAAAAATGTTGTGGTTATATTTCGATTTTTTTTCCGACGAAATTGAAACAAAGGACCATTTTTCGATTTTTGGGACCGTGTAACTTTTTGGTTTTTCTCCTTTTACACTGTAAAAGATGAGCCGTTTTATAATTTAAATCCTGGTGATTCATTTTTCCTTTCACGTTATTTATAATTGCTTAAAACCACAAATATACAATTACGATTTCATTCAATTATAACAGACAATTATGACAATACTACTTATAAAAGCTTTTAAAAATACAGAAAGAAGCATTAAAAAATCGTCTTGACGGACCCTTGTGAGCGAAGCGAACCAAAACGAGCATAGGCCGCCGTAGTCAGCCTGTACGCGAGTATTTCGGTAATGTAGAACTTGTGATCGAAGGTAGTTAGCACAAGGGGGCTCCAGCATCATCATGTAGGGAACTACCAGCAGTTTGTCGAGGGCGAGCTCCAATGTCAAGAGTATTAGATTGGTCTAGGAAGTATGATTCACAAGGTCCATTGTGACAAAGTAGCACGTCTCACAGTCTGTGTAAGGAAGAAAACTCGACTGACAAGTTCAGGACCTAGAAAACCATCGGCTTATTCAAGGTGGCCGAGAAACTGGGGTGGTCAGTGAAGTGAAATCAACTTACAAACGAAACGATGCCTCCCCTGTAGAAATATCGAGAGCATATCTAGTCGTGACCTTATATTGGTTGGTGATTTATCAATAACTATGCAATCAACTGTCTGGCCAACTTCAACCAACATTTCGTTTCATTAGTATACTTGTAGACATAAACACTCGTGAAAGTATCGTCCTTTGGCCTTGGGATTCTGCTTGTGTAGCTTTTTCGCCTATGGAGAAGATAGCATAATCTCCTAACTCGATGTAACGTGGCTTTACTCCAAATCCAATGAAGCCATCAAAATTGTGCTTCAAGTAAATTCTTTCAGAATTTTTGAGGTAGGAAATGATTGTGCATCTTGTCCAAATCCAGAATCAATATGGCATAAACTTTTCTGGTCCTTGTGACCTTGTTGAAGAATTTGTGAAAGCTGATTTTGAGGACTACTCACTTTTAAGTCCTCCGCCTCTTCCAATTTCGTATATATTTAAAAATTGTGGACTCATTCGAAGTGTAGGAGCCCCCCTCCCATTTTATCCTAGTCAAATATTCTACTAACCTTCCATTAAATTCCACCCGTATGATTAAGCACACAATTTATAAATCACTGGTGAATCTGCTCACTGTTTAACCATGCTTCTTATTTTGAGGGAAAAAAGTGGTGCACAGCTAACGGAGGTGGATGACACTCGATTACTTTCACTCAGCTGTAAATTTAAATTATAAAATCCGGTTATCATTCCTAATTTTCATAACATTTTCAAGGTATAATTCTTGGTAGCAAGTATATGAACTTTGAACCATGAAGAATAGACAAGTTTGACGAATATGGGAATGAATATGAAATCCTTTTGATGACTATGAACGAAAAGTCCACTACGGGCGACCAAATGGTTTTGGGATGTGGTTTTAGTGGTTAACGCTTTGACCAGGGTTAGGAGTGGGCCCATCACACAAAATTGATAGTAACTAGCAAAAGAGAAGCAATCGTGTTACCTGCTACTGCAGTCGGCCATCTTCTTTTGTTGCAAATGTCTGGTTACGATTAGGGTTTCATTTATGGCCGCGCATTTTCAGATGAAGTTGGTAATGAAGGAAAGTATGGCATAAGGTGCTCCATGTTTGATAGGTTTCACGTTAAATCTTGGTGATTGAGTTACTCATACTGATAATGTAGAATCTCCAGGAACTTGTACAAGTTTAGTTTTATACCCTCCTGTGTTTTCCACAGCCAGGACAATACACGGCCGTTCCCACAGGGTCAAAGCTGGCAGAAATGAATGCGAGAGGACTCGAAGCTTTATCATCAGACATACATCGAATTTATACACTGCAGCGTTTTAATTACAAGTTTCTCATGTTTATGTTATGATCAGACTAATCTCCTCGTTAACATTTAAATACATTTCCTCAGAATAAATTAATTGTATTAAATGAATTAAGTAATAATTAATAAATTTCCAGTACATTTGATTGACAATTTCTTTTATGATAATATAACTTAACTTTCTTGAAAGTCAGTGGATCAGTTATAACAAAGGGAACAAAGAATTAATGATTTGTAAGTGAAGTAGTCAAGTATGAAATAACCAACGAGTTAACGATATAGATAGTATGTAAATTAGTGCCTGTAAAAAGTAATACAAACTCAATATTTGAACGTTTAATTTTACACTATCAATGTACGTAGGTGTACATATAGATATATCTATATATATATAGATAGATATAGATAAATATATATATATATATTTATTTACAGATGTTTGTAAATATCTTAAGATATCCAATATAGAATTTGTTTCTATTTATGTGTTAATCAGTGCCCACTGATATACACCTACTTCTACGCATGTCAACATGGGAATCATTAGTTTATTAGTAAACCAATATTTGGTCGACAAGATAACGAAGCATCGAACATGGACTGAATTAAGGAGAAATAAGCAAACCAACAATTCTGTGAGATAGTTAAGTAACTAATCACCATTTCTTTTTCCACATTTAGCTCTTGAAGGTGCAGAGAAATCATGGTCTCATTCTATTGTATATTTATCGAGACTAGTCACTCTAAGATCGGATGCAGTTGTAAAATATATCGACGTTATCACCGGCAGTTTTCCAAGATTGTTAAGCGGTACTGTACCAAGGAAAGTTCAAAGTCTATGCTGCAATCTCTGGAAGAAATTGCATTCCATGGTTCCAAGAAGGTAAGCCTGTAGCCAGTCCATTAGGTTTATGTTTTCGTCCCACGGTAAACATTTTTATAGGAAGGAATAAAAAACGGAATTGCATCAAGTCTTGCATTAGACTTCATGGACCGTGGGCGTCAAAGAACACAACTTTCATAGAGGGGGTGGGGAGGGGGAATAGTAAGTTACTCATCATCCTTAACTGATAGATTTCTTTGAAGCTGCAGAGAATATGTAAGTATCAATGATGTAACAGTTATTGCAGACTGGAAATTAATACTATTCCTATTTGAGACCACAACCAGAACTTCCAGTATACCTGCATAGTTCTCCAACTGCAGTACTATTGGAAGTAGCAGTGCAGTTGTAAAGCTTCTCCAATTTACAACACACCATCGGTTCCCACAAGGGTGGGCCCTAGTGGAAAATGCCATTTCTCTAGTGATGGAATACCAGGATGGCGGTTACAAAATTGTTATTGCAGTAGTTAATTTTTAATTATTTAAAAAAAAAGTTTCTTTTACTTTCAGTATATGAATAGAGCTACTTTATGCTCTTAGTCCTTTTACTGTGAACACTTCTCTAATTTGTACTCGCTGTGGCAGACCCGAGGGTGGCCGTAATAGTTCATTCCGTTTTGTTTTATTTGAGCTTGAAGAAATGTTTGCCTGACCATACATTCTGATGATAAATTTTGTTATACATTGATTCCTTGAAGACTGTGGCTGAAAACAGTCAATTCTCTTAGCATCCAAGAAAAGCTGCCCACCTTGAAGTCACAACCGTATACAGAGGAAGAACTTTCAAAGGATCCACTGATTGTTCTCCGTTGTGATCGGAGAGTGTTCAGGTACGATATTAACAGTTTTTTATTTACCGTTATGAGTAGATCAAATAAATATCACTGTCAGACATAAATTGTGTTTCTTAGAGGGAAACAATTATTATAACCGCTTTCCTTGAATGATAATAATGGACTGCAGATTACATGCGTTGTTTATGTCGTCAACCCTGTGGGCTGAGAGAGCCATATACGGCACACTACATCTCATCTGCCAAATAAAGAAACGGAAAGTGTCAAAGACGACCGGAAGACTGGCCTTCAGGATACAGATAATAATTCAAGGAGTTTAGAAAGATTTGTGTTATTTTGACAATTATCTTATCAGATTTTAGGTATCCTTGCGTGTTTGGATTTGGGTATATTTGCTAGTAGTAACTAGAAACGTCGACTTCCTTTCTATGATAGTTCGGGCACTTCCCATTACGACGTAGAAGATGTAGTTCGTAGTACTGACTATTAGTTAAACATTTAAAATGTAGTAAGTGATTTTGATAATATAAATTCACGTGGTTGACTATATTTTGCCTACCTGTCATTCGCATTGTAGATGCCCTCCAATTTTTGACATCGTGATTCGAGTTTTAACAGCATATCTTGCAGCCTCTCGCGCCCTTTTAATTCACCATCTTCAATCGCATCCTCCGGCTGCGCAAGGCAAATCAGTCACAGCAAACATGGAGCTTGCACGAGAACACGAAGAATTGAAAGATGCTTTGGTTGCTGCACAGGAAAGTTCTGCTATTCAGATGTTGTTGGAAGTGTGTCTTCCCACAGAGGAAGAAGCTAAGGTAGTTTTATCTTCTTGCTGCAGCTAGTAGCATTAGTTACCGTTAATAACTGGGAAATGTTTTTAAGATTTTGCAGTTCTACGTATCTTTGTGTTCGAGAGTACAGGAGTCATCGGGACAGAATATTCCATATCTTCTGGATAGTGGTGCCTTTAACAAGGATGGAATTTTATATCCAAATTAATTCTGACACAGTGACAAAGCATTTCTTTCAGTTTTGGGGTTTATCCGACGGTAGTCGACCTGAAGAATTCGAAGCAATGTCACTGTGGGGTCATTCCATGTAAAACAAGGACAAAAAATGCAATTTTTTAACCTTACCTCTCAGATTTTCTTCAAATTTGCACCATTGATACATACCTTTGAGACATGAAAAAATCCAAAAGTTTAGCTCTCAACTCCTTTTCCTTCAAAAGTTGCGGCACTTTTAATTTGTGAGCAAAATGCCCCAAAATCCCTCGGTGGCGGCCATTATGGATTTGCAACAGAGAGTAAATGTCTTATTAATTTGCGTAGGAATAAGCTGTAGACTTGAAATTTGGCTTGTGGCTGCTTTAAAGGGTGTAGAATTCAAAAATGTAATCAAAACCATCATAACAAGTCTCTAACTTGAAGATTTTCAA